>CABEEJ010000076.1:196619-237019 GCA_901482245.1 Timema douglasi | reverse complement strand
CGTCTTACTACCCGTTCGGGTTATACGCACTTACGCTAATGTGTAATGGTAGGGTGATTGTGAGATGAAATGGAGGACCTACAGTTTAACGTGGAATCCGAACCACGGTGGAGGCCTGGCATTCCCCACATTCACAAGATGTCTTGTCAGAGGTGAAGGAAGGGTTTGGTAATCAGATAAATCTGTGCTGGGACCGAGGATTGAACCCCGGCTGCCAGCACAGAAGTTTGACACCTTACCCCTAGACCGCCAGGTCACCGCCAAACCATATGCTTAGCAGCTGTCAGTCAGCACCAAAGAAGCCATGGGGCTACTATAAGTTAAAAATATTCACTGGTTCCACACCCTCATACTCACTATCAGCCTCACCTCACCGGGACATGGAAAGAGCCTCCACGTAAAGTATGAACCAATTAGTACATCTGGGCGTCCCCTGAGCGACAGTAATCTTCTCACAAACTGGGCTACGAGCGATGAAGACCAGACACGCAGTATTATTATTATTATTATATTCAATCAAAAGTGTCTTAATGTAATAAAACTAAATTAAGTTATTTATATGAAAGCTGCTGACAAAGATGCATTTTTTAAATGTGGTCTCTCAGTATTTTCAATGCAGCCAATTGTGTGACACTCCGGTTTAACGCGTTCTTTATGTATTAGACTGGATTGCTGGTGATGTGGTGATCGTGGTTCGAATCCTGGTCAGGTGTACTGAGGGTGGTTTTCCAAAATACTTTCAAACTGCTTCTCAACTAAAATGAAAAATAATAAAAATAGTGAAGACGTTTAAGCGTGAGGTTTTTTGGACATTTTTCAAGTAAAAAAGTTAGTAAAATAATTAAAATAATAGGTTTAAGACTATTAACCTCCTCTGTATTATAGTAGTTAGAATTCAAGGCTACAGACCCAAAGGGGCCTGGTTCTATTCCCCACGCTTCCATATTTGTCTGTGAGCAGTGGGTCTGGGACGAGGTCAACTCAGCCTCGTGAGCACAAAATAAGGAGCTACTTGAATTAAAATAAGCAGCTCCAGTTTAGAAAACTGAGATTAATGACTGGAGGGTTCATTTTGCTGACCATATGACACCATATATCTAGGAAATTGGCAATATCTTCGCCAAAAGACAACAGCTGATCATTCGGTATGATTATTTTGTGAGATGAAGTCGTGAAGTTATATATACATATATATTTTTTAAAAGGGAAAGCAATTCCTCTCGGCAGTGATGCCTGGAGTTACACACAACCTATTTTCATATTTGTTTTTAAAATGAAAGCTAGAATGTGTCAAAAAAATTTAATCTCCCAAATAAATTCTTAATGGAAGACGCAGCAAGCATTTTCTCGAGTTATACCACACTGATTATTTTTAAATAAAATAATTTATTTTGAGGATTATCATATCAAATTTTACAAATATTCCCAGAGTGAAGCTGCCTTTTATGTCAAATTTAAGTTACTCAGGGAATGAATCGGCATTATTTAGATAGAGTTCCCGATGTCATAAAATAATGGTTCTGGGTTCAAAATAAAACAACACCAAAAAACGCTGATCTTTACTTCAAACCATGTGATTTGGACAAGCAAGAAGTCGACTTACGCGATTTTTCACCTATGTATGACTCGTTTTAAAAATTATAATACTGGGAGAGGTTTAGCTGATTTGTAAAATTAACTCTTTTTTTTTTCAACACTCAGTCTTGTATAAATAATATTTCTAAGTATCATTAAATTTTTTCTATTATGATTTTGAACATTCAAGAACACTTGAATACTTCAATAATTCTCCACAAATTATAAAAGGGCGATCACTTTTTCAGAAAAAAATGCTGAGATGATGTCAGAACGTCAATCATATTTATTATATTTACAGTCAGTCATTAAATCTTCATCCACTACTGTTACGACCGGCATCAACATATACTTTACAGAAACTTCAGCATATTATTTTACAGCAACTTGTTATTACTTCAGAAAAGCATATATAATTTACTAAGATGTTTTAATTGGGATATTCTTCACTAATTAAACTTCCTTTATTACCCTGTGTATCGACTAGATATTTTCATTAAAAAATCCTCCGTGGAGACACTAAATGATTTATCTAGATAAAAGTTTTGCATTTTATTTCAATATAACTTTTGCATACACAATTATTTAGAAATAATCGAAATGATTTGATACAATTATCTTAGAAAGATGGAAAAGAAATGCTCGGAAAACTTTGAAATGTGGTGCTTGAGAAGGACTTGAGAAAATCAGGTAGACAGACAGGGTGACAAATGAAGAGGTCCTAAGAAGAATAGGTGAGAATAGAATGACTTTGTATGTGATCAGACATATCCTTAGGAGGAACTGTCTTCTGCAAGAAGTTATAGAAGAAAAGGTTGAGGGAAAGAGGAGCCTTGGAAGAAGAAGGATTAAAATATTATATGACTTGAATGAAAGAAGAAAATTCTGGGAGCTCAAGGAGGAGGCAGAGGACAGGGTGCATTGGAGGTCTAATTTTCACTGACAAAGGGAATGGATCGGCCGTAAGACAGAACTAATAAAAATAATTAATTATATTAATTATTATTATTCTCAAGTTAAAATCTTTTACTTGTGCAATATTAAAAAATAAATCATGGTTATTTTTCAGAGGCATCAAAATGTTATGTTATTTTTTATTCCCAAGAGTAAGTGTTCGTCTTTTTATCGACATAATGGGAGGGTGGGGTGAGTAGTCTACCATTAGAAAATTAATGCAACAACTAAAAGAGTGTGTGTTGAATGAAAAGTAGATCATGGACTTAAAACATCCCTGTAATAAAACACTTAAAATATAAAGAGAAGACTCCGGGTATTTTTTTTAATGTGTCTTGTATGAACGACCGTGTTATGACATTAAAACTTTTGATCTTATGATCACAACTAGTGTACTACTGCTAAAATAAATATAGAGGCTTAAGTCAGCTGCTATTTAGTCCCATCACATAAATTAAAATTAAAATATCAGTATTATAATACATAAACTAAATATAAATGGATGGTTTATATTATTATCTGATAAATCGATTGGTAATAATAGCATATAGTAAGTCTCAATCATGAAGTATTTAATTTCATGATTAGGAAACAAAGTATTTGAATTACATCCCGTTATATTAAAAAAGAAAATTATTGAAATATCAATGCCAAATTCCTTAAAAAAAACCAATTTTCCTTACGTTAGTAAACACTATTCATAATAATTATAACAACATGAAATGTAACAATTTATGGATTTTAAAATTAGCCTACAATGTGTATAAATATTTTACGTGAATTTTTCAAATCATCTTTCTTTAACGTTTGATATAAATCTTTTAAAAAAAGTTGTTTTTTCTTAGTCAGAAAAAGGAAGCAAAAATGCTACTATGTAAAAATTTAAGCTTGTTCGAGAAAGATGTTTGATTTTATGGATGGTTACATTTTATAGCTGTAATTATAAGTAATATCCTAGGCGTGGTTGTTGGACCATTTCACTGTGACATTAACAAATACTTTGAGTAATCGCTCATGTTTGGCGGTGACTGGAATATTAACATTATTACAAGACCGACAAAAAATTAACGGACATATCAGGTCATGAGTTCATGGGTAAACTTCTGACACAACTTTAACTCAACGACGATTTTTATTTATTTATTAATTTATTTTATTTTATACTAATCTTACTTTAATTAGAGTTTCATGTGTAACCTAACACACGAAACTATTTTTATGGTTTTTATAAAGTGTTTTTTTTTATTATTTATATGGCATTACGTAACCTCTGAATAGATTTAGTAGTCCTTACTAAATAATTTAACCTAGACAAAAAAAACGAGCCTAACATAAAAAAATTGAAAATTATTTAAACTAAAGTGTGAATCCACAAACAAACAATCAATAAATTCTTCTGAGCTTCCAGGGATTGAACCAAGATCTTCTTAACCAATAATAAAATATTATTGAATTAACATTAATGTAAGGATTTCACAAGGACATAATATTTTTTAACATTTAAAAAAAACAGAAATTACAAATTCTTCTAGTGATATTTCAAAAAAGTCATCGATTAATAATAGCACGACACATGTCGGTGGGCACGAGGACTAGACGGCAAGCTCATCTGGTTTGACATGCAGGTGTTGGGAACCTCTAGGTTCGAATTCCGGTCGGGTTTGATGAGGGTGTTTTTTCCTAAATAGTTTACTACTCTCCTTCCACGCAAATTCTGGTACATTTTCTTTTGGTTCTGCGTTCTTTATTCCTGCCCCATTAGTGTGATAAAATGCAGATAATCCGGATGGGTAGTAAGACGTGGTACTATATATATAATATATAAAATAATTATATTTGAGTTTATGTCCCAACAACGGTAACAGTTAATTTCTAGCATACCACCTTATAAAGAGCTGCAAACATATTTGTGTTGATTTCTGGAAGATCTAAGTTTTTATCTAATTACTTAACCGGCTTCGTGGTATAGTTGTTGGAGCTCCTGGTTGTGGACCTAGAGGTCCTGGGTTCTATTCCCGGCTTGTACTGGAGGATTTTCCTTGAAGGTGTAGCCCAGACACACCATTAATATATAATAACTTTAAAAGAATAATAATTTAGGCTTTTGGACTATTGATTTTTTTAAACCTTAAATATTGCCTTAGAATAAATTTTGTGGTAAAGCATTCTATTGGCCTGTCGGAGAGCGAATCCCGACCTCCTAGAATCAATCTCGCTAGCGCACGCTTGACCGTTGATTTCAAGGAATGTTAAAAGTGGTGGGTTCAATGCCTACAAGGAATTCCTTCGACGGAAACTTGTAACCAGAGGCTGTTGTGTAGACGGTATCTGGTTTTGAGTCATCAAAAGTATTCACTTGTCTTCTATGCCGCCCTGAGTAGGGACTTCAGCTCAGGGAAATCGCTTTGTTTGAAACAAGACAGTTCATACATCACCTGAAGAGCTAGAAGAGGTACTCTGATCGACACTTCAGAGGAAACTGACTAGAACCATTGTCCCCTATACAATCGATTCATATTTATTTTGTTGTCAAGTCATTTTAAGAAAGCCTTTTCCTATAAATATCTTTGAAATTCTTTCTAGTAAGGCCTACTCCAACCATTTAGATAAAGAGTTGACATATTGATGGTCCCAAAGGTATGTCAAGATTCAATCTTAATGCTCCATTTTCAATCCAGGAAGTTACGTACTACCGAGATTTTTTTAAATCTAATCAAAATGATGCTCTAGGGTTTAAACGAACCACATTAGTGTATTGCGTAAAGAAACCAGTTTCCCCGTCTAATCCCGCGTGGCCTAAATTAACAAGAATTTCTAAGAATCCATTTTAGAGAGGATATACTATTCATAATACCAATTATTTTCAAACACGCCACCGTGTCTTTTGCTCTAAAGCGAAAACGACGTTGCTTACTTGGAGATGTCGAAGCTATTTTGCGAAGAGGATTGCATTCCAGCTTGACATCAGTGTACGAAATAGTTGGAAGAAAATGTCCAGCTCTTCCTCCAAGGCTTTTTTTTTTAAATCTGCTAATATCACTTTCCCTTTTCCCCTGACGAGTTTACAGAGTCCATACACTATTTGGCCCTTGAAATCATTGACTTAGGGGGCGGCCAGACTGAGCGCGCGAGCGAGCGAGCGACTAAAATATAAAATAGAACACATGTATTCTAATGGGCGGTGGCCACACTGGAGCGAGCGAGCGACTGAGCGCGCGCGCTTGAAAGATAGAACTGTTTCTATTTTTCAAGCGCGCGCGCTCGACCCGGTACAGTCTAGTTTACAGGCGCTAGGCAATATTATTGTATGTTGGTTCATTGAGTGCTGGGAAACTTCTCATTTTGACATGATATTTGACTTTTTTCTATCAGTGATAGATTTAACACACTTGCTATTAATGGCCTAATTTAATTGGTAAGACCATAAATATATGTAAGCCCGATATGTTACAATACTTCAATATTATAATCAAAGTAGGCCTTTACAAATAATAATCACCATTAGTTTGGAGAGTATGAAAAAACCACAACAATAAATAAGTTTTAAGAATCACCTTCAGTTCACTGAGCCTTCGAACCTTTATCTCCCAGTCAAAAGCTATGGAGTGCAACGTACCATTCCGCCACTGGTGCGGCTAATCTGATTTTAAAACACTTCAGTACATTAAAAAAAATTGTTGTAAGAATTTTCGAGGAGCAGAGATGTACCAAGTGTCTTTGACAGATACATCTTCTCTAATGAACTAGGGTCTGCTAATTACGCGCTCGCTCGCTCGCTCGCCAGTGTGGCCACCCAGTCGCTTGCGCGCTCGCTCGCTCGCGCGCTCGCTCGCACGCTTGTCAGTCTGGCCGAACCCTTACGTTTTAAAATTACCCCTTTCTTATTTCCTATTCTAGATATTACATATGCTACCACAAACTTTTTTTAAATTTACATACTGACAAGAAGACTCGTACAGTAATTTTTGTGTGGCTAAGCCTAATAGCCTGTGGCTAATAGCCTAAGCTCCAGATGATTTATAAAAAATATTTATTATTATTATTATTAGCACCGCGTCTTACTACCCGTTCGGGTTATACGCACTTACTTTAATGTTTAATAATGGTAGGGTGATTGGAAGATGAAATGAAGGACCTACAGTTTAACGTGGGACCCAAACCACGGTGGAGGCCTGGTATTCCCCACATTCACAAGTTGTGATTAATACACGTCTTGTCGGAGGGGAAGGAAGGGTTTGGCAATCAGATAAATCTGTACCGGAAACGAGGGTTGAACCCTGGACCCCAGCACAGAAGTCTGACACCTTACCCCTAGACCGCTAGGTTACCCTTTATATAAAAAAATACATTTACAAAAAAAAAACTCAAGATAAAAAAACAAACTTTGTGACAATGTTGGACTATTTTTTAGAAACTATATAAGCATTTATTGTTTTTGTTTCAAACTTATATATTTAAAACTCGTTGAATAAAACGTAAATTAATTAACATGGGAAATCTTAGCTTGGCCTGTCATGACGTCACAGATAGGCAACGACCTTAAGATTAGGTTTATATATAAAGTAGGGCCCCCATATCCGCGGGCAGTACGTTCTTAGCTCTACCACGGTTACGTGAAACCGGGGATTGTATCCAACTATTATTACGTGATAGTCATGTGACATACAGTAGCCCCATGGCTTCTTTGGTGCTGACTGACAGCTGACAGCTTTGAAAAGTTACCAGACCAAATTATGTATCCCTACGCCAAACCATGTAATCTGCAAATCATGTGTTTAGCAGCTGTCACTTCTGACAGTCAAAATTTAGGTAGATACCTAAATGTTGACGGTCAGAAGTTAGCTGTGAGCTGTCAGTCAGAACCAAAGAAGCCATGGGGCTACTGTACATGAATACGGTAGAGTCTAATTTATAAATTATTCACAGTAAGACATTACCAACATTAAATTAAGTATATAATAATAATAATAATAATAATAATAATAATAATAATAATAGCGAGAACTGTACACTACAGTGTACCTACTATTTTATTCTCCATTCTTCTTGTTGCGAATGATGATAATAATAATGACTGTAATATGATATTTGCCGACGATGAGATGAAGTAGACTGATGGTGTAGGCATTGTGACTTATGCACCATTAATTTCTTTAATTAAAAATAAAATAAAATTGGGTAGTGGTAAGCTGCGGATAGTGAATAGACGGATAGGGGGGCACTACTGTATGCATATTATATTTTGTACCGCGTCTTACAGGTTCAGGCTATACGGTAGGTTAATATTGATTACTGTTGACGAGAAGGTCGAAACATGGTTGAATGTATTTAAGATGGTTTTCCACTTATGAATTACTCTGTGGTTTTCTAATCCTCTTTCTACTCTTAGGTTTTCCTTATATTGACCCATTGTATTGAATAGTTTGTATTACATGTGTTTAAATTAGGGCTACAACTGCTATAGACCTACCTCATTTTTTTTTTTTACGTGAAGGTCACTTTATTTCCGTTCCGGGCTATCCACATATTTACGCTGATGATGTAGAAATATGAAATAATGTTAAAGGAAAAAATATACCCGCATTTGTTTGAAGGGAAAGTGGTAAATGTATCAGAAAAAACTTCTAGAAGACAAGATTCAATCCCTGACCTACCCCTGCTCAGCAAACCAGGCCAAACAAGATTGAACTCAAGTTCTGCAGATGATGACTAAAAACAACTTAATTGAAAGGAATCTCGCTTCTGTTTTGAGATGATTCATCGATAAGTCATCTAAAGGAAGATGCGAATAATATCAGTGACCTTATAAAATCTTAAAACAGAATGCAGTGATGACACTGAGCACAAAGAATGTTTATAGATGAACTTCCCCCTTCCCCCTCTTTCGCCCTACCCCTTGAGGTGGACCAAGTATTTACTCCCCGGCGCGCGCGTGATGGAATGCCGGACGGCTTTCACTGGGCCGCACCAAACTGGTTCGAGTCTCAGCGGAGTCATTCCGACTGGGTGACGTCACTTTCCACGGATGAATGAGTACCTTTGATTCACTGCAATGTCTGGCTGCAGACGAGAAAATCCTCCTAACTCCTTCTCACATCTTTTTACCACTGTCCGCTGCCCTTCCTCCGTGCCCCCAGGGCTGTATGTGTTCGTTTTGAACTCATTTACGATCTCAAGGATGATTAGCAAGGAAATTAAATACATAATTACGCTTGAAAAGTAAAACATATCGAATTCTGATTATCTGCATTCTTCATTAGATAGACGCCAGCGAAGTTGGGATTGGGGTATAAGCTTATGTACTAATTACACTAATATGTTGGGGATTAGGTAGGTTGAATTTAGAGGTGTACCCACATTTGCTTGGAGAGAGATTAGTAAACCATTAAGAAAAAAGCACTCTCACCCTCAATGCATAGTAGCGCCTTAAACTATGCGGCCAACAAAGTGGATTTAAAAAAATAAATTATAAATTTTGCTGTAGGGTTGACCCTTATCGGTGGGCACGTGTTCTTATCATCAAAAAATTGTTTAGTGTGACCTACCATTGATGGGGAGTTCAGGGTTAAAATCCCAACCGGGGGTACTTAGGGTGTTTTTTCCCCTTGAGGGTTTCTCACTATCCCTACATACAAATGCGGATATATTTATTCTAAATTCTACTTTACTCGTCCCTTGCCCTTCTAAATGCAGAAAGTCCGAACAGGTGATAAAACATGGCCGGGGGGGGGGTGGGTGGAACAAACAAAAATAGTTCTAAATTGGTTTGCTGATGAAGGGGAGGTCAGGTTTCTTTTATAAAAGTTGGGTAAAATGAGGATGGTTTTACCTAAATGGTTCCCTACTCTCATTCCACGCAAATGTGGGTAAATTACCTTTAAAATGCTTCCTTCTTCATCCTCATTAGAGTAGTTATATTTGTGTATAACATAAATAAGTAGTAAGACGCGGTGATACAAAATAATAGTTTTACCTACACCGGAAGGTACGTGGTATAAATATCAAGGTCACTCAGTTTGATCTTATGATGATAGAACGGTCTGGAATCGAATCCCAAGTAGGTGTAACAAAAGGTGTTTTTTCCACTCTCCCTCTCACGAAAAGTGGGTATATCTCCTCTTAACTCTATCTTCCTCATCCCTACCAAATTAGGTTAATTAATCTATATCCATACAACCCAAATGGGAGGGGAGATGAAGTAAAAAGATCATATAGGCCTATATTGTTCGTATATTTTTTGTACTTAGATAACTAATTGGTATGTCTTGTTAGTAATAATATTATGGGGATACATATTGCTTATAAGTAAGCTGTTGAACCATGGGATGTGTGTGATAAGTTACTAAAATAAATTACCTAAGATGGTGAAATACCTTTGCATTTAAATCTCAATCGTACCTGGATATATTTAAAATCTTGATTTCCATAGAGATCCCGTTATTTGAATGTGTGAAACGCATGTTTGTTTGTTACTTAATTGTTAGACTAGTTAATTGTCAGTCTGAATAGCGTATACAGACGACCAGTTGTCCCGAGAAAGATAACAAGTGCTAGCTCCTTTCTTCGTTCTTCTTTGACCGTCTGTCTCCATAGAGATATGAACCCCTAAGCTTCAATAATAAGCCGTTAACAAGGTGACTCGACACACAGCTTTCTAAGCTACCTTAGTTGTCTATGAATGGAATTCGAGTAACTGGATTTTACAACAAAATGTAAAAGGTGGCGAGACAGCTGATGAATGGAATTCGAGTATTTAGAGTAACTGGATATTATTAAAGAACATAAGTGGTAAGGACGAACCATTTTTCTAGATGATTGGATACAATTTAAAATAAATAGGCTATTTAAGAATTTTAATAATTACTACGATTAAGGGCCTAATATCACGAGCGATTCTAGCAGCGATGCTAAAGCTTGTAAAAACGCTACTGCCACGCTGCTAATACTACAAGTTTTCTTCTAAGATATCAGCAATAAAATGGTCTTCAAAGACAAAGTGATTAACTTTTTTTATTACATAAGATAATTATTTTCAAACTTATAGAGTCATTGATACTAAGTTCACACTCTACTTAAAACATGACTAGAAACAGGACAGTTTTTAAGTTATTTAACAGAATAACTAAAGACAAAAACACAGTTTACAATTATTTTTCCTAAGTCAGTAGTGATTACATTCTGATCTTGAATCCCAGACCACCGGTAGTACCTCTTTCTCACCAAAAAACAGTTCCACGTCTCAACTTTCAAAATATTGTTGACATTACATTTTTCTAATCGTGTATAATCGTACAATGGATGGCCTAGCACAACACGCGGCTCTCTTTCGAAAAGAGTCACGCGTATTTCTGCCGCACGTGGAAACAGAATCATCGAAAACCCTTTGGGCGCTGCTATAAATCGCACGGTTACGACCGTGAGCAACAGACATGCGGCTAAATTCAGTCGCACTCGTGGAAATGGGCTCTAATTCATTAGATTCCATTTTACTCCAATACTTATTTACCTACCTTTATGGAAAATACATAAAATAAATAAAATTAACACTTCGTTTATTCTGAACGGTAACAATCTTACCTTGACGGATTATACTATGGCCTTAAGCTGTTGGCTCTACTATAGTGAAATAATGCAGGATAAGCTTGCCTTTTTCGTGACGATGTAGTTTTCTCGCACGATCGACTGAAAATTGTTGTTATTGTTATTAGCACCGCGTCTTACTACCCGTTCGGGCTATACGCACTTACGCTTATGTGTAATGGTAGGGTGATTGTGAGATGAAATGAAGGACCTACAGTTTAACGTGGAATCCGAGCCACGGTGGAGGCCTGGCATTGACTGAAAATTGCTGCGAAATCGACCGGTTGATCGCGATAGACCTTTTGCCGACCCCTGCAATAGAAGGTGCTAATTTAAAGTAAATGCACCCGAATTAATGTGAATAGGAGATCGCGAAAGCACTGTAAAGCCACCCTGGTCAAGATTAAAACCTCAACCTCTCCATCAGCAGCAATTCATACTATTGTTAATTCTGGCGTCATGGACTGTATGACCACTTGAGCGGTTAACATTTGCTAAGGAGCTATAAAACAATGGTACTAGGTTAACTTTTAAGATATTATTTTACACCCTCCCCCCCCTCCAAACTATGCAAAAACTTAGGTGATATATAGTTAGCTACAAATTAAAGCCACTATTTTTTGCTCGCCACGTCTTACTACCCGTTCATGCTAGCCACACAGTTACACTATATGGGTGGGTATAAGCAAGATGTAATATAAATTAATTGGAAATCGCATTTGGGTGGAGGGAGAGAGTGGGAAACCATTTAGGATAAACCAGCCTCCATATATACACTACCCCCGGATTAGAGCCCCTACCTCCCCGTCACCAGTAGTCCGGTATATTGCGAAAGAGGTTTCTGAGACCAGCGTTTTTCAAACTGTGCTCTGTCAGAGTTATCTCAGGCTCCGTTGAGGCAAATTTATAATATTCTTTATTTGTTCCTCACATTATAAAATAGCATCAGTAATTAGGATTGCCATTTAAAAATAAATAAAGTTAGTTAATTTGCCAAAGGCGCAACCAGAATATGTAATGGGTTTGTTCTATACTTGTAAAATTTAACTATCATTATTGAATGATGTTCAAAATAGTAGTGTAAACATTTATGAGAGCTCCAGCATGTTTTTTTGGGGGGTGTAAAGGCTCCTTCGGTCTAAAAAGTATACGAATCCTGCCTTAGGCCTTATTATTAGCTGTTTAATATATTATTTGTTTAATTAGCTGTTGAATTATACTTGAAAGTGAAATCTACAGGGGTGTTCAAGTGGTTTAAAGTATTAGTTTAATATTGTGACCTACTATTATTATATTTATTAGATATAAAATTAATATATTTTTTTACAGTGATGAATTAAAGACTGGGGTATTAGGTGTAGTGCCCAAGGGTGTATAAAGCTAGTTCTTCCAGGGAGGGGTGAGGGGTGGAGGGGGAGTCAGCTATTTTTTTAAACTATAAATTTAGTTAGTAAAAGTTCGTGTGTGTGTGTATACACACACATATACCGGAATCCCCTAGAAAGGGGGCCCATTAAATTACAACGGGGTCCAAGCCCCCCCAACTACGCCTTTCTACGCCCTTGGTTGTGTAGCCTATTTACTAAAGTTTAAGATATATTGTAAGTCATACCGTACCAAATTTGTTTGTTCCGAGTGTGCACGTTTCATGCAACACAGTTTTATAAAAACTCCAACGCTCTATAAAACCGGGGGTTCCAAAATGTCTTTAGAGTGAAGTAGGTTTTGTACCAGAAAAAATTATATGTTCAAGGCCTCATAATTTTTTTTTCACACTAATATTATGAACAATCAATAAGGACAGTTAAATATTACATGACGTATAAAAGTATAAAACAAACGGAAAACATCACATGTTCTGGCTGCGTCTTTGGAAAATATATTTTATTAGGATTTAGTAAAATTAGCAATCCGAATAGCTGATGTTATTTTTTAATGTGAATGACAGATAAACAATATTCTAAAGTCTCACGGGGCCTAAGATAACTATGACAGGGCACAGTTTGATAAACGCTGGTATTGGCTATGATTGAGGATTTAAAATTATTGATGATGGGACGTAGGAGAAAATAGTTGAAAGACAATTCACACGGATAAAAGCTATAAAATAAAAAAATAAAAAATAAAAGGAGGCAGTAAAAAATGAGTCAGAGTGACATCACAATCGCGTGTCGACCGAAAGAACACGTCAACTTGTCTACCTAGACCAATGATGCGCTCTAGTGAGCCAGAGAAGAATTTACAACTAATAGCTGTTATTTTTTTTGGTCTGTGCGCCCGACTTACCGTTGAATGTGTATGTATGTGTCTGTTTGTTTGCACATGCATATGTTGTTACGATTATCTTAAAATCTAATCTGATTAATTAATTATACTTGATTAATGGCACTAATCGTATTTTCTTGCATGACGTGTTATTACTATAGAATTCATGGAAATCTTTTCTTAGCCATGTAAAACACCCTAATCCAAGGTACAGTAGCCCCATGGCTTCTTTGGTGCTGAATGACAGCTCACGGCTGACTTCTGATAGTCAACATTTAGGTATATACCTAAATTTTGATTGTCAGAAGTGACAGCTGCTAAGCACATATTTTTGCAGATCATATGGTTTGGCGTAGGGATACATAATTGGGTCTGGTAACTTTTCAAAGCTGTCAGTCAGTACCAAATAAGTCATGGGGCTACTGTACTTCTTACTATCAGGGCTGTGAAGTCGTGGAGATGGAGTAGTTAAAAATGTACAGACTTCAAAATAAAAACTTATAGTTACCATATATTTAGAAAATTAATATATTATTTTCCACTTTTTTATTCCTTGAGACCAATATTTGTAATGTGGATTGACAAATGTATTTAAATATAATATATTCCCATAAAGTAGTCGGTTTTAGAGCATATTACTGCAGTCAATTTATTATTTTATTACTAATTAATATACATTACTTATTAGTCATTTATGAAGGAGTCATACAGTAGAAAAATAGTCAAAGTCGAAGGTTTAACGTACCGACTCCACAGACCTACTTATTACTATTATGATTAAATGAATTTGTCACAACAATCAGCCCAGCTATTTAAGAAAGGAAGCGGTTCCCCACTACTGGCTCGGCCAAAACCGACTAGTAGTAGCTGCTACATTGCACGACTGCCAGGAATCAAAGACCCACCCTCAAATATATTTAGAATACAAACAGTGACATTTTGAGCAGGTCACGCTTTCTCCCTTTACTTGTTTGACAATAACCCCCGTGTCAATCATCAAGATTAATTGTACTCCTTGAGCTCTGCGTTTCAGAGGAATGTCAAAAAAAAGACATGTTCCTCTTATTAAAAAGAAACTTCAGTAAAATAAAATTAAACATTTCCGTGTATACTCGACGAGTGCTGTAGGAGTTTCTTAAGATACTGTTTTTAAGTCCTCTATGGTGACATGACCGATCACGTCACGTGTATGTATATGTATGTGTATATGTGTGTATATGTATATTAACATGTGTATGTAAGTATACACATATAACGTGTATAAATGTATATATGCATGTATGTGTATATTAATGTGTGTATTTATATGAGAATGTTTATGTAATTATATATGCAGGTATATGTATGTGTGTGAGGATGTGTATGTAAGTGTGTATGCATGCATATAAGTGTGAGGATGTGTATGTAAGTGTGTATGCATGCATATGTGTGTGAGGATGTGTATGTAAGTGTGTATGCATGCATATGTGTGTGAGGATGTGTCTGTAAGTGTGTATGCATGTATATGTGTGTAAGGATGTGTATGTAAGTGTGTATGCGTGTATATGTGTGAGGATGTGTATGTAAGTGTGTATGCATGTATATGTGTGAGGATGTGTATGTAAGTGTGTATGCATGCATATGTGTGTAAGGATGTGTATGTAAGTGTGTATGCATATGTGTGTGAGGATGTGTATGTAAGTGTGTATACATGTATATGTGTGAGGATGTGTTTGTAAGTGTGTATGCATGTATGTGTATGTGTGTGTAAGTGTATATCCATGTCTTTTTACCGAGCTAAGGATTCCGCCCATCGCCAAACAATTTATTAGTGGTGAAATTTGGGCTTCTTCTTTCATAATTATGAGTTAACGGCCTGGGGTCAGGGTGTTGTGCCTGTTATAGATTTAAGTTAGCCTCTTAAGTCATGTTATGTATGAAAATGCAAGTCAATTAAATCTAATATTAGCAATGTATGTGGATTGGTGTATGTTTGTATGTATACATGTGTGTATGTTTGAGTATTAAAATATACACACACATATAAGTTGACATTCTAGTGTGAATGAAACTTTAACTAGTGAGGAATATTTCTACACCGGTATCGCTAGTG
This sequence comes from Timema douglasi, assembly GCA_901482245.1. Taxonomy (NCBI): domain Eukaryota; kingdom Metazoa; phylum Arthropoda; class Insecta; order Phasmatodea; family Timematidae; genus Timema; species Timema douglasi. The sequence continues at coordinate 221,553 of CABEEJ010000076.1, read as the reverse complement.
ATTTCCAACCCCAGTAAAGGTGTCTTTGAAGGTCACTAGAATTATCCTTTTCTATTTATCTCACATCCCAGACTGACAGGTAGCCTTGACAAAAAAAAAAATGGACAAGATCTTGAATAACTGTCCATGGGATAGCCGCATATTTACACTAATAGATTATGGATGAGGAAGGTATAATTTGGAGGAGCTTGGGAAACCATTTAAGGGGGTATGGGGGGAAGGGTAGGACTCTCAATACATCCAGCCAAAACACGAACCCCGACCTCCATGTCACCAGAAAACCATACAAAACGAGACTGACGTATTTATCCACGTACCATCGGTGTGGATAAAATGACATTAAGGTGGGAACGCGAGAAAATACCTGTTTTGATTTTTTTTTGCTTTTTTTATAGGAAAACCAATTAAATATCATTAATTGAATACAAAAGTAGAGTTTAATTTTCTTCACATGGTGATATCAACAGTAATTGTTGAATATCTGTCATGAGCATAGCGGTATTATATGATAAACTTTTTAAATCGAGAAAAAAAAAGTCATGAAATTCCAGGACATTCTTGACAGATAATCATCAATAATTACTGTTGATATCACCATGATAAGAAAATTTTTATAGAAGCAATATTTGATTTATTTTTACAAAAAAAAAGTTTTGCTATAAAAAATTGCAAAAGCAATGGTCTTTTCTCGTGTTTCCTGCACCCCATCCTAAAGTGTACCATTAAACTGCATAGTATCTATCTGTGGGATGGCCTAGTTTTTATTTTAGATGCGTGTACATTGCCAAGCCCTAAAATGAAACTATGTAATGTCAAGTTCTGCTCGTGGCTGGAGGATGACTCAAGAAGGGAGGAGTGGGGTAAAATTGATATTTCACAAATGTAAACAAATGTGAGCCAATTTAATTTTCCCTCTTGAAGATGGTATAGCTTATATAGTTTCCAAATAATGGTGTCTACGAAGTAAATTGTAACGAATGAATACTTAGTAACTGAAAGCAGTGCAGAAGTCGAGTTAAAGTTGTCAAACGTTTTGAGATAGATTGTAAACAAAACACGCGTATGATTACGAACACTCCCACTAGACATGTACTTGTTACTATCATACGGGTAGAGAGACTTTCACAATTTCACGTCGAATAAAGGTGAGGGGAGCCTTGCATACATTGTATACCATCTCGCATGGCATAAAGGCGAGGCAATCCTAGTATATACATCGCGCACAGTTTTGAATGGCACAAATGCGAATGGAACCTGGTATACATTACATACAATCTAGCATGGCACAAAGGCGAAAAAAAATCCTAATATACAATGCATACAATCTTGCATGACACAAATGCGAAGGAATCCTAATATAAATTCGATACAATCTCATAAATGCTATCTTCTTACTATCCCATCTCTACAAAATTTTATTTGATAGCCAGTTTAAAATTTGAATCCGAGTTTCCGAAATTTATTGTGACCTCCTGACAGCAAAAACAAGATCGTACATAGATTTTTTAAATAAGTTCCAGTTAAAAATTGATTAATTTTATTTGTATAGCTTAATTAGCTAAATCAATGGCGTATGGCGTTTATTTTTAAGTTAACAAATATTTTAATGCACTGTAGATAACCTTTTTGATTGATTTTCTTAGTACCATTACATCAACTCTAAAAATACGTGCATCTGCTAGTTAGATATATGCGTGTTGGTTACCAATAGGAAATAAGCTTGACTTCGTAAAATTATCAACACAAACAAAGAAAACTTGAGCTTATATATTAATGTCGTATAAGATGAAAGCATTGCTTCACCTTTTAACTCTGCCATGTAGAGATGATTTGGAAATATGATCACCATATCTTGAAGTTTAAAATCTTTTAATCTTGAGATGTTTTCGTTCTCCCACGACAGCAAGTTTTTTTTAAATCTTATGATTATCAGGATTATCGCAAGAGACAAAACATAACATAAATATAACCGAACAAAGCTCACTAAAATCTTCAACTAGGAGGGCGATGCTGCCAACATAGCTTCGTAAAAGTTCTTATCACTCACTTTACCTTTGATTATGACCAATTAAAAACTCACTGCTGAGCTGACAAAATGTTAGCCAAAGTTTAGGCGTTGGATCATTGGATTATTTTTAAAAAAACTTTTCTTCTTGAGGAAAATAATGTTTCTAGATACATTTTCTACAGTCTCACTTGAAATAAACTTTAAAAAACTCGAAATATTTCTTTAAAATATCATGATAAATATCTCCAACTGATAACCAAACCCCAAAGATTCTCTTAATAATGAAGAAAATTTAAGTTGACAGCAACTATGTTTTTTTTTAAATTTGTCTATAAAAATAAAGATAAAATTAAGCCTGAATGAAATTGTCCTCTCATCTCGAGAAAAAGCATTTTTAAAAAACCTCACTCTGATTCGACGTCTAGTTACAGCTGCATCTGCAACCAATGAGTGTACGCGTGCTCATGAGACGTCACCTATGGACCTAGTTAGTGATAATATATACGTAATAGTTGTCCCCCAGAACGCCGCTCCATTGGTCCTCGTCTTAACAGGAAGCTCTGTCTGTGGCAGACCTACATACCAACAGAAGAAGTCCTCCCACTAATGACTAGGTCCGGTCTGGTTCGTGCACTAGGTCTACCTCGTTTCGCAGGAACCAACTAGTCGGGAGAACGACAAGATTGGAACAAGGTGAAATACAGTACAGTTTTTTTTAGGAAGGGCTTTTCAGAAAATGTAAACATTTTAATGCCAAGATTAATAATATCTTACTATTTTATCAGTGTTATTTTATTGGTATTTAAAATATTTGTACATCCGTTATTGTTTCCAGCCTGCGGCCTGGGCCAGTTATTTTTATTCAAGCTATATATTTTCAAACACAAACTGGCTAGGCCCGTCATTGCTTCATATGCCTTATAATCTATCTTAAGACTAGGACAGGCACAGCATCCAGTCTCCAGCCGTTAATTCATCACTATGATAGGGTAAACCCACATTTAACCAATTATAGATTCTTCGGCCCTGACAGGATCCGAACTCGATACCCTTAGTCTACTAGGCAAACACACTACCAACTGAGCTAAGTGAGCTAAGGTGTTGGATAGGTGTTTGAAATATCCACCGAAAAATGGCTGCTGCAGATCACATGATGTGACATGTGTACGTGGAAGTATATTTAGTAGTTTTTCTAGTTATGAGGCCTTTCCCATGAAAATTGGATTGTACCATGAAAAAGGCACATTCTGACTCTGTATACATAATGAACGTCTTGAGGCGTACTTGCCATGCACTTAACAAACATCGAGCTTTTTATCAGGTCAATGGAATGGGAAGGGGGGGGGGACGAGGGAGGGGGTGGTGGGGGCGGTTCCGCCATGGGGTTACGAGCTGTTCACAGGTGGTTTGCGCTGTGTGTTTACATAATCACTGTAGGCTATGCCATGCGGAACAATCAACCAAGTGATGGCTATGGAAATGAGAACTGCGTAACTTCGTGATTCCAACTGCGCTGTGATTTTTTTTTAAAGAGAAAAAACAACACTTGATACTACAATATATTATATATAAATGTTTTAATTGGGGTTTTATTTATCATAAGTTTTCTTTTTACTTTAATTAAAGTATTTAATAAAAAGAAAGTCAAAACAAATTAGATAATAGTATTTATCGTAATTTGAGAAAGTTTGTATCAATAATTCAAATGAATTAAATGAAAAGTCACTCACTATCCAATTAATAAGTAATAATAAATGAAAACGTAAGACGGGAATTAATAAAATAATGTCCCTTCGTGCATTTTAATTAGGCTAACGAGGTAATAATGAGGAAGGTATTATTTAGAGAAAATAAATCTTGCACTTGAGTTGAGGAAGAGTGGGGTATCATTTGCAAGAAACCTTACAGGGGTGCAAACCCCAAACTCCCAAACTTCAACAAACTAGACTAGATGGGCCCTGATGTTTGGTTCTCATGCCCAACGTTACAGGTTCGATGCTCTTAAATGTAATGATTTTAATAAACCAGTTTAACACCGATAATGTAATGGAATCTCAGATTCAGGGGGCCGTGGTTTGATGCCTGATCAAATGCACTAATGAGGAGGGAGGGTGCTTTTCCCCACGTTGTAATAATTCGAGAAAGCTTATGCACTTCCTTACCGTTACTACTTATTATTTTGTTCCTTTATGTTAAATTGTACGTTCTGTGGAAGACGTAAGTGACAATGGTATATACATGTCAAGATTCGTATTGTTTGTCAAGTGGTATAAGGCATTTAAGTTCGCATTGTATTTGGTCCCAGCTGATGTAGAGGTCGTAGTTCAAACTCCAGCCGAGCACTCTGAAGCATTAGACATGTGTTGTACAAACAAATGTCTTTACTTTTTACCATCCACCATTTGTATTGATGCGGGTGTATTTCCTCTCAAATAACACTATTCACACCGGCTTCGGTGGCCGCATGGTCTAACGCGATATTCTCGCAGTAGACTAGACTCCTGATGATGGAGAGATCAAGGTTTGAATTTTGGTCAGGTGTACTCAAAAAAAAAGGTTTTTCACTTTCCCCCCATGCAAATGCGGGTAAACTTCCTTTAAATATAGCTCTCCTTATCCCTAAAATCATTAACGTAATTAGTACACAAGCATACAAACCAAACGGGTAGTAAGACGCGATACTAAAAAAAAAACACTAGTCACCCTTCTCCCTTGAACTTAAGTCGTTAATAACAATAACAAATATTGTTGAACGTACTAATAATATATTGTATGATGCACAGACGCTCTTTTTTATCTTAAAATAGAGACATTTTCTATAAGCTCGTATGATTTAAAAACCTAAATAATCTACATTTTTGAAGAAACACTCCAACTATGAGCATAAATGAAATAATATACACCTGTTACCGAAACAATGAGAAAAGACGAACATATCTGTCCACTAAAGAGCATACTGATCAAGTTAAGTTTCAAGGACCTCCATGGAAAAATATATTTGCTTATAGCTCAGAAACTATTGGTTTTATTAATAAAAGAATTTTATGTTTAATAGTACAATGATGAGTGATTTCGTATCTGAGTTAGTTGCGGAGATACGAACAAAATTGGAAATTTCCCCTAATGTAAAATACCCTCATATTCCTTTTCATTAGAAAATCAGCATCGCCATTTTATATGTGATATTATAAACAATGCCTGAATATAAATTGTAATGAAAATCTCTAGAAAAGATTTTAAGATGAATTCTTCTCTTTCTGCCCTTCAATATATTAAATTGAATTTTAAGGTTGGAGAAATAATTCCAAAAACTCACTCAGAGTAAACTCATTAAAATTTCTAGAGACCAAATTTTAACCCGAGTGGTAAAATAGTTCCGGCTTATCGGCTTTTCAATATTGACCGCAAAAGGGTTCTTCTTATGAAATTTGTACTATATCTCTCATGTCCTGGAGTAGTTTTGTGAAGCGTCTCTTCCTACACGAGACCCGGTAGGGGTCAAGGATCTTCCAGCAACCAGAGATGATCACTCCCTCTCCCTCCAGGTATAGTAATGACCCCTAACTAGACAAGACCTACAGGTAGACAGACACACGGACAGACGGGTTATTTCTTCCCACAGAACTTGGGGTCGCCCTCCCTCACAGCCTACGAAAGTTCCCACCAACCATTTGTTTGCCCTCAGGCGAGCGTGACCAAAAAATTTGGAGTCAAGATAATTAAAATAATAATAATAAAAATATTATGGGGTTGAATATTGATATATTACTGATTCCAAGACATTACAACTATAGTTTTTTAAATTTTTAAATTGATTTTCGACCTTTAGGGGCTATATTTTGATCAATGAGGAATAAACATAATACGATAAGTAATCTATTCCACATTCATTTTCTGTTACAAACTTTTTTTTTGCCATATAGGTCACGTCTGTCCACAGCTATCACGTTTTTTAAAGTCTTACTACCCGCTCCGACTTGACGTATATTTACACTAATTTGGTTAGGGACAAGGAATATGTAATTTATAGGAAAAGTATCCGTATTTATGTAGAAAAAGCGGCACAAAATTTAGGGGGGGAAACCCTTCAATATACTCGGCGGAGAACCGACCCTCTGCCCTATCCATAATCATCCATCCAATCTATTATTATGATAGATACGCCTTAGACCACACAACCACCTATGCCACCCTCTTAAGTTAATATCCAAAATGATTTGCTATCTATAGTGACTCGACCGCTTCTTTACTCTATGGATCCTAGTTCCTGGCTACGCACCCAGAGGTACTAGGTTCAATCCCTGATGTTTCCAAAATTTATCTGTGAAGCAGTGGGTCTGGAACGGGCTCAACTCGGCATCGTGAGGACAAAAAGAGGAGCTACTCAAATAAAGAAGAAGTGGCTCCAGTCTAGAACAATGAGATTAACGACCGGAAAGTTCAATGTGTTGAACATGACACTTTATCCGCAGAAGATGGCAATATCTTCTGCAAAAGACTACGGTCACTTGGTCAGTATAGTTTGATGCGGGTTGACACCATTTTGTGTCTTATTTGGGTAAGTGAACTATTTGATTTACAGTAAAACGTGTCATGCTATTGCATAGTTATTACGGGGTTTCAAAATTTCAGAGATAAAATGATTGGAATATTTTCACATTAGCGTCATTCTTACTTCTAGTTAATTGTTTTTTAATTTAGAAAACTATTATTTTCAGTTTTTTCGTGTGTGATAATCATGGTAAAACAGTTTCATTGGTCCCAATTCCGTTGTTTTATAAAATATAGTACAGTAAATCGGACTACGATGCATCGTCTAAGATAGATATAATAAACAAAATGAGACTGGCTCTTAACTGTACAAAAACATAATGGACGTTTTATTTCCAAGAAGTTGTTCAAAGAATTCCTAGCGCGTTCAGGTAGAAGAAAGGATTTCTTACAACTTTGGAATTTAAACTTTCGCAGCAGGGATTCTTTGGAAGGTCATTTGTTAGAGATGATAGGATACAAGCACTCCTGTCCCAACAGGAATCATAGCGGTGTCTCGAGATTTTGACTTATGGGTGGGATACTTCATAACGGAATGATTGGGGGGCGGGGGGGACTAGAGATAGGATGGACGCTTGAATCTTATGATATCTGAAAGATTCGAGATTCATAAAATTATCAAAAAAAGTATATTGAATATAATTGTAGAGACCTTGCCTTAAAAAAAATCACAAAAAAAAGAACAAAATTAATTTATTAAAGATAAACTTTTTTCTTTGGGGTTTGTGACGTAATAAACATGCATAACATTTTGTCAGTGACACCATGCTAGTAAACAACTTGTTTTAAATTATATTTTAAATATTTTCACTTTAACTAAAATTGTACTTAAAAAAAATAAAGTGGGGAATGGCAGGCCTCCACCGTGGTTCGGATTCCACGTTAAACTGTAGGTCCTTCATTTCATCTCACAATCAACCTACCATTACACATTAGCGTAAGTGCGTATAACCCGAACGGGTAGTAAGACGCGGTGCTAATAATAATAATAAAAATAGTTTTTAAAAAAGATTTAGTATTCGAATTAGGATTTGAAATTAGAATAAAAATTTATAAGATTTGGATTCGAGAAATAGCCTAGCGGATTCAACCCACCTTTCCAAAAAAAATACTTTGATTTGTCAGTAAGTTCTGAGTTATAGTAATAATAATAATTACGATATTATTTTCATTATTCATTGTTAGTTTTTTAAAGAGAGAAAATCAAATTAATTTGAGCAGTTCAAGAAAGTCATAAGTATGTCAATGAGAAACAACTTTACTTTAAAATTAGTTTTGCTTTCAAAATAAACGTATACTTGTATTAAAAAAAAATTGTTACGAGTGCACATTTGGAGCACCTTTTAGAAAATTTAAATATTTTTTCTTTTGCGTTCAATACTGATAACATTTTACTATATTATTATTTATTGATATTATCTATCAAAAGTGACTGCTGCAAATCCTATTGACGTATGCATACTTGAATACGTGAAAATAGATTTAGTAATTTTTTTCTAGCAGTCAGATAATAAATATGTCCATCCGTAAGAAAAGTGGGTTAGGCATATAGTTCTAATATTTTAATTTTGTTTTTATTATCTATCACGTCTGCCACATATATTGCAAATAGTGTTTTTTAACGGATTCATATAACGCTAAACTAGTTGTATTTAATCAATTAGCTGAGTGTTAAAACATTCTTGTAAAACTTTAAAATAATTTTTATAAATATTTAAGCTACTGTTTTATTGAAGTCACAGCATGTTTACGGGTTTTCAGAGATCATCAGTGTTGTATATTGTAACCGAATCACATTAAACCAACAACATACTTCGGACCCTATCCCCTCCATGACATTATAGTTTCTTTACTTAACCTAGGTTTTTTTTGTTCTTCAGTTCTTCAATCTTCCTTTATTTTTATATTCAATCCTCTCCAACAGCACCTCCTATTGAGCCTCAAGGACAAAGAAACGACCTTGCCTTCCAGTACAATCCCTTTCACTATAAAGTCAGACCGAACACCTCAATACAGACACACAAAAAATAAGCTGATAGAATTCTTCAGGTTGCCAAGCGGATTTCTCAAGGCCCGTTTCAATCGGTGATATCATAGCGAACAAAACCACAATGCTTTCACCGAAGGCAGTAGTGAATATTGTATACATCTTCATTTTATTAACAGACTATACACAGCTATTGGTAGGTGTTATCATAACAAAGTTTCTCTTGTGATGGTCTTCAAAATAGTTTCTCCTACCAAGAATTTACATTGTGGTACTTTCAGAAAATCAACTTATCTTGAGGATCACTCGAACCTAAATAATAGAACTACATTACAAACCTTCTAAGGTTGCATACAAGTTTGTTTGTTCGAATTCCTGTTAGGTAATATTTATTTGTTTGTTTATTTATTTATTGCGGTATTTAACGTACATTTTCTGAACAGATGACTATTATTATTATTATTATTATTATTATTATTATTATTGTTGTTAGCACCAAGTCTTACTACCTGTTCGATTTATACGCACTTAGGCTAATGTGATATGGTAGGGTGATTGTGAGATGAAATGGAGGACTTACAGTTTAACGCGGGATCCGAACCAAGGTGGAGGCCTGAAATTCCACACATTCCCAAATTGTGATTAATATACGTCTTGTCAGAAGTGAAATAAGGGTTTGGAAAGCAGATAACTCTGTGCCGGGACCGATAATTGAACCCCGGACCCCCAGCACTAAAGTCTCGACACCTTACTCCTAGACCGCCAGGTCACCCGAATGATTTTAACAGCACACGAGAATTTCTATGAAAGGGAGCGAAAGGGCTTACCAATTTTGTCGGGAAAGGTATTTTCAAATAGCTTCCGGGGGTCTTTTAAAGGCCACAATCGAAATGGGCGCGATGGCTCTACTTTCCCTCCGAAGGATGTTGTGATACGGTCTTTTATCGTTCAAGAAAAATCATTCTATTCCAGTGGAGTTTGACCCCATGAAAGTTAGATAATAGAGGTATACTATAAGAATAATATAATTTGCAAGGTGCTATGGACCCCCAATATTCCTAAAAACACACACACTACCAGAGTTTAAAATATTTCTGTGATTAGTGTACATCCATTTTATTTCTCAATTTTTGTTGTTGTTTATTTTAGCACCACTTATTACAATCCGTTAAATTCAAACCTACTCATCTTTAACCAATTAGCGTAATTATTGGAAACTATTTTGGAAAAACGGCCGACCGTGATTCGAACCCCGATCTCACCATCATCGGCAGTCTAATATATTGCGAGAGTAGTGCCTTATAGGATGCGACCACCCAAACGGGTTTCAACTAAATTACACTTTTGAAAACCAAATATATTCCCTGTTTGTTCTTTATTCCAGACTTTCTTAAAGTTCAGTGAGGCGTGTTGAATTGTTTCGCGCGATATTTGATATTATTTATTGTCTCTGTTTACTCCCATACTTTTTCATGGTGTGTTTGATGTAAATTTCAAGAGGGCGCTGGACTCTTATTAAATAGCCTGCAGTCGGTTTACACACACAAATTCCTAAAACTGGAAAAACTGCTTTGATTAAAAGTTTCACGAACAATATGAAAAAAAAAAAAATTCTTCACGCTAAGCTAATGGAATGTGTTATACACATAACTTACGTGATCATGTTAAATTTTAACTTGATGATAAACCGAATAAATTGTGTTTAGTGGCTAGCTAACGCGTTCAAATATCTTCTAAATGTTTATATTTTGGTGGTGACCTGGTGGTCTAGGGGTAAGGTGTCAGACTTCTATGCTGGCGGCCGGGGTTCAATCCTCGGTCCCGGCAAAGATTTATCTGATTACCAAACCCTTCCTTCACCTCTGACAAGACATCTTGTGAATGTGGGGAATGCCAGGTCTCCACCGTGGTTCGGATTCCACGTTAAACTGTAGGTCCTCCATTTCATCTCACAATCACCCTACTATTACACATTAGCGTAAGTGCGTATAACCCGAACGGGTAGTAAGACGCGGTGCTAATAATAATAATAATAATAATAATATATTTTGGTTTTATAGTTAAATTGTTGAATTCATCTTTAAGGAATGAATTATAGAATTTTTTTTTAAATAATACAAAACTACAATTTGAGCCATCACCTGAATGTACCATCAATAATACTAAAACTGATTTTTATTAATTTTGTCAGCGATAAAAATCAATTTCAACTAAAGTAAATCTAATAGCCTTCTATAAAATAAATGGTAAAATCTCACTGTTGCAAAGAGTGGATTTAAATTCGTTTACTTCGTTCAATGAATACCCTTAAAAATAAATACTAGTTTTGACATTACATGGTTCTACTTAATCTATTCTCTCAAGGTCGCGTCAAATCACATTAAAACATTTCCAATTCATAATAAAAGGGTGTGTTTGATATTATTATTATTATACATAATTAAAAGTCACCTTGAAAGGAGAGCTATATTATTATATTACTATTAATACTGCATCTATTTATATTATTATTGCAAACTTTTTTTTCCCCTTAATGTTTACGTTCAACGCAAGGGTCAATATGAGAGTAACTGCACCTGCATTTGCCAGGTAACGTGGGGGTTTGTGACCAGTGGGATTGCGGCCGATTGAAATTTGAAGGTGAGTTTTGGGTCATGACCCTGTACCCTGTCCCTGCCCCATCCCCTAAATACAGGTGAAAAGGTTTTACTGACTAGTTTAGGTTAAGGTGAGGATTTAAGAAACGCTAGCTAAGGCCAGTGTTTTTGCAGTTTTAATAGCAAACCATTTTATTGGCTTAAATAAATCAAATATTTCTCCAGTAAAAACATAAGAGTTTAATTTTATGATGACTTCAACAGTTCTCGAATATCTGTCGAGGGTGTCCTAGAATTTAATGAAAACTTTTTCTCTTCATTTAAAAAGTTTGGTTGATAATGAATGCCACCATACTCATGACAGATATTCAGGAACTGTTGATAACAAGATGTGAAGAAAATGAGACTATGTATTTACTGGAGCAATATTTTATTTATTTTAACAAAAAAAAAAAATTGCCATAAAAACTGCAGAAACTCTGGCCTTTTCTCATATTCCCTTCCCTTCCACCTTAAGCCACCGGGTTAGAATGGTAGGCTACCTTCCCTATCTTTTTTAGTCTACATTTATAAAAACGTGTGAAAGGCAAGTTTGGACAAATTTAACAAATTTAAATGGTATTCAAATCATCCAATGATTAAATATACATATTAATTAATTCATGAAATAATCTACAGAACTAGAACCACGTCCAATCAAACCCGTTTGTTTGAATGCAGTCCTTGTTGGAATAAAATGTTCTCAGAACAGTTATCTACCACCCATTGCCCTAATTTGTGGTAAATTTCTTTTAGAAAAATAGTTTTATTCCTGTTACAAAAAAAGTCGGTAAATAAATACATATATATATATACTTATGCTAAATTGGTCACAAATCAGCTCAAATTCAAGTGGCGTGGAACAATAAATAGAAAAATTTATTTTCAAATTGGTACAGTATAATATAGCTAACAAATCAAATATATGAGGTTTAAAAAAATATCATTTAGCAAATGCTTTTTCCCTCCTTTATCTTTAATTGTTTGCCTTTAGTCACAATATGACTGTAATCAAACACATCTTTGATTTAGGGAAATGCATTAACTTGGTTTGAGGAACTTTTTTAAGTCTTTGGAATGCTGATATCGTTAATTTGCACTTGAATAAAAAAAATCTACTGTTCGCATTTAAAAGGTCAAGCAGTCAAGTTTGCAAAAAATATTTCGTTCAGTTTTATCACGTACCCCAAAATTCTTGAATGAACTTTTATGTTTGGAGTATTTTTAATATTTCAAGTAGATGTTTGTAAAAATATGTCGCATGGCAGATCGTATGGTCCAAGAGCAAGTGCAAACTTGTCAACTGATTGTTGACATCTGCTGGATCACTCGGCTGGACAATAACTGTAAAACTGCTCTTTCATCAGGTTAGCGTGCCAGGACTATTTTATTTGCACCACGTTTAATTTACCTGTCCGTATTAAACGAGTTTAAATACAACAATATGGTAGAGAAATAGAGAAAGGATGTTTGGTATATTTTAGGAATAAGGGGCCATCCTTTGTTACCAATTTAATGTCTAAAAATAACCAAACGATTAAAATAATCTAATTTACCAAATCATAAAAAATACATTAGATAAAGGGGGATCTGGGGTCAAAAATCGTGAAGAAAAATGCCTTACATAATTTAAGTAATTGCTCTTTTAGAATGGTAACATTTCAAGGAACTATCTCATTTTAATGGAAGTAAAGTGCGGAACTATTTAAAAAATACTACATTTTAAGTACACCCAGCTAGGATTTGAACCCTGACCTTCCCAGCCCCGGCATACCAGACTATATGAGCTTAATGTTTAGGGACTATTATATTAACTAAGAGCAGGTTTTTTTTTCTAAATTGTTTTCCACGCTTTTTCCCCGCAAATTCTTGTGCATTTCTTTTTAACTATACTTTTGTATTTTTCCTGCCTCATTAGCATGATTAAAATGCTTATAGATCAGACGGGAAATAAGATACGGTGAGAAAAATTAAACAAAAAACTTGATTTATATTTACGAATCACCTTTAAAGTATGATCTCGATGTAGTATACTTGTCTAGTTCCATGCGGGGACTATTAGAGACGTTACTCAAGTTAAGACCTGCTTCGGTGGCCGCATAGTCTAAGGCATCCCTCTCAAAATAAACTGAACGGCCAATGACAGGGAGATCGGAGTTAGAATACCGGTTGAGTGGGTTGGGACGTTCCCGCCACGCAAATTTTAATTTCAGACCCACTTTATTCCTAGCTCATTGGCGTAATTAGTACATATGAGTATAACCTAAAGTTGTAGTAAGACGCAGTATTAAATAATCACGTCCAAGCCAAACAAATCAACTAAACCAGAGACCGTCAAATGATCACTTTGGGTAGGTTAATTAAATTCGAATACAAGATAAAGGCTTGGATAAAATATGGACTGAAGCGTAGCCAAAGAAGCGCTTCCAGAATTTTAAGAAGTAGCTTGCCCTTTTCGGGATCATTGTTTAACACAAGGCTTCTCAACCTATATTCATCTGCGACCCCTTTGGACTAGACACATTTTTTCAAAACCCTTCACTCAATATCATAAATGCAATTGGTAGTAACACTGTATATAGTCTAGTTACCGGTTTGTGCACGTACGTTTTTTGCGTGAACCCCGTTTGATGGAACCCTGTTTTGTCCAAACCGTGTTTGAGGTAAAACATAAAGTACCTTAAATATAAGTATAGTTATATAATAAAAGAATTATGTTGACTAAAAAATTGTATATGAAAATATCAAAAATGAAAATTTCTTCAAATAATTTACTATAGTAAAAATTTGTGTGTATAGTATATTGACATACAAGATATAAGTAAGAAAATGCTATATATATATAAATTAATTTGTAATATTAAATTTGAACAGACCAAAGAAAGTTTTACTGAAGGCTGACAAAAGATAAGAATACGTTTACCTTTAATGGGATGGCTGTGATTGCTTATTCTGACACAATAACTCAAATCGTGGCTTAATATTTGTCACTGCTGGTCTCATAGTGATCTCGATATTCATAATACTTGAGCGGTATTTGGTTTTAATTTCAGTCATTGTTGAAAATTCCAATTCGCACAAATAGGTGGTAACGAATGGCATCGCTATTTCTGACAATATTGGAAATTCTGCTTTAATACCAAGCCAAAAATTGTTCAAGTTTTTCCTTGAAAATTAAATTTGAGTTTTGAATCCCATTAAAGTTCTGCAAATTCTTCTTGGGCTTTCAAAGAGAGATGCTTCACATTTTCCATCTCCACAATAAAAGGGCTTTGAATTCAATCTAGATGATTATTGTCTAATGCTGGTAGAAACTGTTTTTGAAAATTGTTTTCCAAGTGTACTAAATAATCAATTATTATTTGCTTAGTCAAGTCAAAACTAAGAATGGTATCAACAATAAAATCCTCTGTATAAGAAAACATTTCAATTGAGTCATTTTCTACTTAATTCTTCCAAATGTTTAATTTTTTAATGAACGCCTGAATTTTATCTTTCAGTGTAAACATATTTGTGCTCTCTCCTTGGAACGACAAATTAAGTTCGTTGTGTTTCTCAAATAAACCTGACAGCAAAATTTGCACAGACAATTTTAATTGTGAAAGAAATTGACTTATTCAGAGTTATTTTCAGACATAAATAAGTTTTTTTTTTACACTAATAGCCGTCTTAATGCTCGTCCCTTTGACAGCCATCGCACTTCTGTAGGCAGTAAAAGTGTTCTAAAATTGGATTCTATTTCATCATATAAATTCGCAAAGAGGCGACTATTAAGGGCACGACATTTAATAAAATTGATAACCTGACCCGCATCTTGTAGTACAGCATTCAGATCTGTAGACATTTTCTTGGCCACTGATGACTTTCAATAAATCATGCAATGAGTGAAAGTAGTAGGCCTATCGCTTGCAGATTTAACTTTTACCTGAAATCCAGTTATTCTTCCTGTCATTGCCGCTGCGCCGTCGGTACATACTCCAACACAGTTATTCCATTCTAGCCCTACTTCCTTGAAAAATTCATCATTCTAATTACCACTGGCAACACAATATCTTCGGCAATAGTGTATGTTTTCTTAGCATTTGCAATTAAGTAAGAGGCTTCATAGAATGATGCTATAAGTACTTTTTATCAACCAGTACATGAGTTTCAAGAGATTGTTTTTGTTTTTATCGATGATTCTAATAGCCTTTTGAAAAACTGTACAGGCTTATTGGAATAGGAAGCATGCTTTGTGTGTAGATGTCTTTATAATTTTGCAGGTTTAAGACTTTCACTCGCCAAGCTTTCATTACAAATCAAAAAGGTAGGTCTGTATTCAATATTTGTGGAAATAAAAGTAAATCCATATTGCAAAAATGTTTAATTGTATTTCCTCTTTTTTGCCCGCGAATGAGAAATATTGTCAGTTTTATATATCTGCACATTCTTGTTAGTGCTATATGATCCCCGTTCTGCAGGATCTATAGCTTCATAATTATCTGCTGTCTTAAATTTTTACAAATTTAACCACTTATTCATGGGTAAGATAATTTCGATTTTATTACAATTTGTATTTAAAATGATGGCAACCAATAACTGGTAGCAGTTAATTATTTGCTAATCCAGTACATCTTTATGCGCCGGAGATATTAGAAGAACAAATGAACAACTTAACACTGAACAACTAACACTGAACAGCGAACAACTAGCAAGAGATCCTAACTCGATGGATCACACACTGCTAATAAGGCCTTCCACCACCAGGCGAAACTATTTAGTGACACGAGTCGGTGAACTGTTGTAGAACTCAACTAGTTAGTACTGATGGTGAGGGTTTAAATCTATCTGCTATTATTTCTATCTATCTCTGTCTCACTTTCAAGGTACAAGCCGCCAAGAATGAGTCACTACAGAACGTACTTTCAAACCTTTTGTTAATCTCCCTGGCCAGCAAAAATCAAGAAGACACTGTCATGTTGAGACAACAGTGCAGCCTAAAGTCACAACAAGCAATTTCGCCACTATGGTCGAAAATGAAGGATAAGATTAGTGACATAGTATTTATGATTTTTTTCTTCTTCCAAATGTTCGGCGACTCCCAATACTATTTACGTGACCTCCAGAGGGGTCGCGACCCCTAGGTTGAGAAACCCTGGTCTAACAAACGTACTACTTTCAGCGCTTCATATATATCTGCTATCCTATAAAGTATAAACGATTGTACCAAACTTAAATAAATCATTAGTGGTAGACTAAACAAATCCTGGCATAGAGAAAGAAAGGCTTAAAAATTCCATGCCATCATATGAAATCTGCGATAATTTCTTTATCACACTTATACTTATCAAATAATATTTTACAGTTAATAAAATTCGTTGGTGCGTCGCTTATCCCAGTTTTGGAAACAATAACCTGAGGTTCCTGACCTGATTAAAAGTAGTTTATGTTCTATTTCCGACTTCAACTGCTGTTTCCCTAAATGTGGGAGCATTTGTCAAAATGTCGAACTGGTGAAGGGGGTGCATTAGTCAGTGCATTAGCTATATTAGAAACTTATTTCTTTAAAGATATATGTACTTTCAAAGTGTTATAATCAGTAGCTAACGCTCTCTTTGTGGACTTTGTTGCTTTCTTAGAATTGGACCAGGTATTTTAAAAACATTTATGACTTTGCAGATAATGACGTGAAAGAGGATTTGTGATTTAAGTTGATGCTAAGTAGTATTTCATAACCACAGTGTGTATCACTTCTTACCGCTGCATTCATTTCAGACTAATGGTCTTCTGAGAACAATATGTGAATAACCTCCATACATCTTTTAAATTTGTGTAGCTCATTGAACTCGAAATGTCATATGAATAGCTTCAATGGTTGTTATTATTTCATTCGATATTTGGTTGAGGTGTGATTACATATTTCCTGATTTGAATTATTATTGAATCAAGATTAATTTATATGAACTTCATAAGCTGTCTATTTTATATTAGTGTCTGATAGTTCTGAAATAAAAATTCATCAAATAATCCTTGTCGACTATAAATAAAACAATTGAATATGAGACCGTAAAGCATATAGACAATTATAGTTTATATCTGATAATAAGCCACATTGGTGAACACATGGAAAAAAGGCATCGGTCTCATTTGATCTGCCAGTGATGAGAAAGATCGGGGTTTGAATCTAGCCGAATGTTCACAGTTTTTTATAAATCCTAAATTGTTTTCCAATCTTACTTCACTTGAGTTTAGGTATATTTTCTCCCAATTCTATCTTCTTAATCCCTATTCAATTGGTATTAAATATCAGACCGTCCAGAAGTAGTTAGACGTGGTGTAACATATATTTATATATTAATGCGAATTGTTTAAAACTCGGAGCTGACTTTGTATTTATGTAAAAATAATATACTTATTCCTGAAAAAATTTGAACCCCATATAAAAATATTTTTACCAAAAAACTATGATACATACCCATAAAGCTAGTCTCGTAAGAGTGTAGGTGACGCGAAAAAAGGTAAGTGATTTTTCAGTTTCTGTATGGACATTTTTTTGGTCAAAATAAAATAAAAAAAATCCGGTTGTAGCTTAAGAGTTTAATTTTCTTCAGATGTTGACCTTAACAGTACTTGAATATCTGTCAAGTATGTGCTGGAATTTATTGACAACTTTTTCTCTTCATTTGAAAAGTGTATCATATAAATGAGGCTATGCTCCTGATAGATATTCAACCAATGTTGATATCACCATGTGAAGAAAGCTAAATTCTATGTTTCTGGTGGAGCCAAATTTAACTTATTTTGGGCAAAACAATGTTTTGTTATAAAACCGCAAAAAAAAAAAAAATCTGCCCTTTTTCCCGCGAACCCTACATTCCAGACTTAAGAATCTAACCTCGATACACAAATCAGATCCAATATCTTGGAGGTAAAGCGAACTGGTGGATGTATAAGAGGGGGAATATTGAAAGACCTGTCAGCCTCATGATGGAGCGATTTAGTTTCTTAGAAATTTCCCGTCCGGCTCACCCCACCCAGAGCGTTCACTCACATACCGGGACTCGAAACCGGCTCTTTATACCAATAGCAGTGAGTGGCACACACTATAAAATGCTTGTATGGAGAAACGACCAGTTCGTGCCTAACACACATGTATAATAGGTGTTACTATTTGTGATATCTATGTGGCGTAAACAGGGCGACGCTAATTTTAAATATACATAACACTGGTCTACATTAATTTGTGTTTATATTACACCCCAAAAGTGAAATTGGCCATATTTCTGCTCATTCCGTGAACGGGAAAAGAACAGGTTTGGTAATTAAGCTAATTTAACTTTTAATCGTTTTAGAACGGAGGGTTGGGTTAATTTAGACTGGGTTAGTTTAATGTAATACCTTGAAACGAATTTCAGTTATGCTTGTAGAAGATATTACAATGAGTTCCAGTTCATGAAACTGCAAGAGTTAACGCCATTTTTGCCCAGATTGTGAAATGGTCAAGTGAAGAGGAGAATTCACGAACATGGACAGGAATTTCCCCAATTCGTGAACCGGGCAACTTCACTATTGGGATATATATATATATATATAAGTTATATTTTAAAATAAGTTTGAACAATGGTTGTCATGTAGCTTTCAACTATCTCTTTTTTTTTTCTGTACCCCGTCTTACTACCCATCCGGAAAATTCACACAAATAGGAGTAGGAATAAGGGTGGGGTACCATTTATAAATAAACATTTCAGTACATCCATACCAGGATTCTAACCCTGACCACATCATTGTAAAAACAGACTAGACTAAAATGATTCTTTTGTCCGTGTGGCCATTGCAGGAAATTTCCCTTTATTAATTATTAATTGGCAAGTGTAACTTAATCTCACACATGCAGGTACTTATTCCGTTATAGAAAGCTGAGGCTATCATGAGGAAATGGTCTTTTGAGGGCGAGGACGGAATATTAAAATAACTATGGAATGATTAAATTAAAACCAAAACGCCCTTTGGTAACTTAACTCAACTTACTGACAAAAGGCACCAATCTAGACCTTCCTGGGTTTACATTAATTTTTTAGGAAGTCAGGGTTTTAATCGTGTACAAATGGAATGGCGTGTTTTTTCCTAAATACTTTCTCATTCTTACCATCACACAAATGTGGGTACATTTAATTGAAATTCTACCTTTATAATTCCTAAACGAGTAATGCGAATATTAAGATATTTCAAACGAGTGCGGAGAAATTAAAATAAATGCCTCAACCTCCAGGTGATGAAGCCCCTGGAAATGAACTAAACTGCCAACTTTACCAAACCTAGTTTTAGTAAAGGGCCGTTAGGAAGAGCACTTAAACGCTAAACGTGAAAACAAACCAACTCCTATTAATCGTGCAAAAGTCCAAAAGCGACACAGAACGCGTCGTGCCAAGCCATATTTTGAGAGACAAAGATCAACTCCAGCCTCGAGGTCATGAATTGCGACCTACTTTTGTTGAGACCAGCACATACACACATCACACACCTGGGTGAACGATACACGAGCTCATAAGAACTGAGGCTTTGTGACGTCATCAATATGTTGAACTGCTATGTTTAGTTGGTTAGCCTTTTTCTTAGCACCGTGTCTTACTACCCGTTCGGGCTATACGCCTATAATAATTACGCTAGAAGGTTAAGGAGGAGTAAGGTTGAATTCAGAGGAAGTGTACCCACATTTGCGTTGATGGATAGTATAAAACTATTTATGGGAAAAACACTTTTAGTACACCCTACCGGGATCGAACCCCTATCTTTTAACAGATAGGTTACTAAATACTTTTTATTACGGGGGAGGGGGTTGAGAGGGTAACCGTAAGGAAGTACACTCGCATTATAGGTCTTGACGCGATCTTGACGCCTTAAATTTTGTGATCATCGGTGCTGGGTCGGATCATCACGGGGAAAAAAACTTTTTAGGAAATTTATTTTCCTCCGTCTTACTGGAAGCATTGCAACATATCCAATATACAGGTACCCAAAAAAACAAAATAATTGAAATAGAAAGAAACAAGCCTTTCTTACGATTTTCACTTTTGGCGGGTGAAGACTGAAGAAAGTTGCACTTTTTTTCCGATTATCTGGTTTGAGTTAAATCGTGCATCTAAGTTACCTGGCTTACCGGGCACGACATTGTCTTTTATGGTGGTTTATAAGTCATGAGCCTTTGTTGCTTGGTTCTTAGAAAGTGTAAGTTAAATACCTCAATAATCCACCCATAGGTAAAAACCAACACTTTTGCACACTGGGTAGCGTAATGTTAAGGATTGTATATGAAAACCTTTGGATTTTGTAAAGCATACCTGAATAAAATTGACATATATCTCTAAAAGGACACATTTTAAACATCAAAGGTCTCAAGAATGATACATTCAGGATAACAAAGGCCTCGGTGATAATAATACATCCAGGATATCAATAGTGTAGAGAACTATACATTCAGGAAATGAAAGCTCACTAAAATTACACATTTTGGGCATCAAAGGTCTCAAGAATGAGATTTAGGATATTAAAGGCCTCGATGATAATAATACATCCAGGATATCAATGGTGTAGAGGTCTATACATTCAGGACATAAATGGACTCTACAATGATACATTCAGGAAATGAAAGGCCTCGAAAATGATACATTAAAGATATCAAAGATAGGTGACGTGTAAAGAAAACTACAACATAACATTTTACATTATGCTATTGTATGATATCAAAATGTTCTAAGTAGCACTAAGGTATTTATTTGGAGGTATTTAATTAATATAAATCTCCTCTATATAAATTACATAGATGAGTGGCCCAAAGCGTTAAGATTCAAATTTGACTTGATCACCGTTGACCAAAGTTCGGGGCTTTTAATTCCGGTCGAGCGCACTCGAGCTAGTTGCCCGCATGTAATTTTTCAGTGTGTCTGTACAAATGCGAGTACATTATCTATAAGTCGCCCACCTAATAATTAACATTTAAATTATGTATTTTATAATTATTATTCTGAGCTAAAGATACTAAATTTGTCGTTATCAACCATTGTGTTTGACATAAAAAGGAAAAGAAACATCGATATGAATACTATTTCAGATACTGCAACTATCTCAATTGGGTTATAACCACTTCGGTGGCCACATGGTCTAAGGCATCACTCTTGCAATATACTAGAGTGCTAATGACGAGGATATCTGGGTTTCGAATCCTGGTCTGTTGTACTGATTGTGATTTTTTCCAAAATTGTTTTTCTACTCTCCCTCCATGCGAATGTTGGTACACTTCATAAAATTCAACTTTACCCACAATTAACCCATTAGCGTAATGAGTAAATAAGCATATAACCCGAACGGGTATTTAGATACAGTGAGCACATGGGCTAAGGCGTCAACCTCATGTTGGTGGTTCAAATTCTGTTTGGGTGTAATGAGGGTGGATTTTCCTAAGGAGTTTCTCATTAATCATCCACGCAAATGTGGGTATATTTCTTACCCTTCCCCAACCTATTAGTGAAAATATGCAAATAGCCGTGATGTGTAGTAGGATGAGGTACACACACACATACACAAAGATTTATCAATAGCGTTCAGAATAATTATTCATCAGATGGTGTACGAAAACAAAAGTAATTAAGATTGTTATTATTTTTAACACCGCGTCCTACCACACGTTTGGGTTATACGCTTATGTTCTAATTACGCTAATGGTTTTAACTTTTAAGTATTAGGAAGGTTATATTTTAGAAGTGTACCCACATTTGCGTTGAGGGAGGGTGTAAAACAATTTTGGGGGAAAAACCCTCAGTACATCCGACCGAGATTCGAAACTCTATCTCCCCATTATCAGCAGTCTAATATAACGTGAGAGTAGCGACTTCAACCCCGTTGCCACTTAAGTACGTTAAATAATTAATAACCGTAGTTTGTAAAGTATTTAGTTTTCAGAGATTTAACATTTCGATTGAAAGTCAAAAGAAATTACTTAAAATGTGCGTACACTTTCATTGGTAAGTTTCTTTAAAGTGAGGAGTTGAATGATGCCAGTGACAACCAACAATTCAGTTCTCTCTTTAGGAGTGTGTACAAAGCCGTGTGACTATAGTTTCGCGAACATCAGCAACATTCTCGGCCAAACAAGCGGCTATTCTGTAGCCAGAAGCCTACTTTCGATTCTTGAGGCAGATAATCTCCCAGAGCTTGGTCTGAATCCCGGTCTCACGTAGGTTGATAGAGGTGAAATTGAATACACAAGACTGATCTGACAAGACCCGAGGACGTCCGATGAACAAAAAAACAATTAGCCTTAAAAATGAAAGACAGGATAGAGAGTGAAATGATTACTTTCAAAACGAATCTTGATTGGAATACCACCCTGTTTATCCCAAGGCAATTTTTTTTTTAATTCGATCTTACTTGCAGTGACTATAAAAAAAATTATAGTCTCATACTAAATGGCCTAAAGTAATTTAATAATCTATTTACTGAACCGAACCATAAAGTAATAAAAAACAAGCAACGCATTGTGACCAATTTATGTCATTATTTTAAGGTGTGAGTGTAATGAATGTGAGAAAATGTTAGTGGTTTTGTAGATTTCATAGCGAAACTTTTTTTAGACAAAATAAATAAAATATTCTTCCAAACGAAACATGGAAAATAATTTTCTTCGCACATTGTTAATAACAGTTCTTGAATATCTGTCATGAAGTGGAAAAGATGTCATTTAATTCTAGGACACCTTTGAAAATATATTCAAAAACTTTTGTTATCACTATGCGAATAAAATTTAACTCCTTGTTTCTACTGGAGCATTATTTTATTTATTTGGGTTAAAAAAAATTGCTATAAAAACTGCAAAATAATTTTCCTGTATTTCCACCTTAAAGAAAATAACTGCACCCTTGTTCCAATTTTCATACGAACGGTCTTTTATAAACAAATGTAGGTAATTTTTTGCGGCCAAAGTTGATAGTATTTTACAATTTCATTAATATTATTTTATACTTATTGAAAATATGTATTAAAGTGACAGCGGCAAGCAGATAACATGGCTTGATGAGATCTAGTAGCTTTTCTAGCTGTCTGATAACAAACATCTTGCTATGAAAATTTGACTATTTATGTCTTGAAGGCAACAAGATTGTTTAATTAACTAATTTTACTAAGATACGCATTGGTGGATACATGGACTAAATGACAGGCTCATCACATTTGGTTTGCCTTTAACGAGGAGGTGAGGGAAGGGGGGGTTAAATCCCAGCCAAGTTTATCAAGGGTGGTTTTCCCTGATACTGGTTTCATAGTTTTTCTGAAAATTTAGAGGATTTCTCACTAAATTCCACCTTGATCATCCCTTTACCATTAGTGTATATGTGGGGCTAGCCAGGACAAGTAGTAAGAGATATGGTGCAAAAAAAATCAAGCAATTATCAATATCACTATTTTTTGTTTAGAACCACATCTTACTACCTATTCGGGTTAAACGCCTATGCCCTAATTCATTAAACTAATGTGCTAGGTATGAGTAAGGTTGAACTTAGAGGGTGTGTACCTGTATCAGAGTGAAGAAAGAGTGGAAAACTATTTTAGAAAAAAAACACACCTTTAGTACACTCAACCGGGAATGAAGCCCTGATCTCTCTATCAACAGCAGTCCAGTCTATTGTGATAGTGACGCCTTATACCATTCGGCCACCGAAGTCGGTTGTTGCTAGGTAAATCATTTAAAAGAAAAAGTGATCTACAGTTCAAATGTCATGTGTAGAAATCTTACATACCAATGTCTTGAGTGAAACTATTAGTGAAACAAGATAATTTAGCTAATTACACCATTAATCCCATTGTGGAAAGTCTTCAGAGTAGTAATTCATACAAATTAGATAATTTAAGACAGTGTGACTTAATTAAACGTATTCATAAGTAGTGTCATCGTTCGAATACGTTTTAAATTTTAAGTTTCAGAACAAGCTATTCATGTCATTCTAAATCTACATTTACTTGCTGTTTAAAATATCTGATAGCAGCAATTTCACAGTTGTTGAAAAAGGAGTGTTCTTCACATCCGGCCATTAGTCTCATCACAATGGCGTAACTTAGCACGTGTACGTTTCCTTGGAAGTAAACAGTTTTGTCAGGGTGGCTCCCCCTCTTCTTCCGCTAACCCCATTATACTACTGGAAATGATGCAGCCCCTGACATCCCTCGTTGCGTACTTTCCGGAAAATTAGAAGCCGTATTTCACGAATAATAGCGCGTCTTCAAGCTTCTAAATTAATTGCCTTGCGTGAATAGAACAGCTGAGGGCAGATACAAATACATGAACAAGAGCACCTCTCCCTCCCGACTTGCGCACCCTCCCAAGGATGATCCGCCACAGTTCTAATAGAGGAATTTGGTTCGATCCCGTTGGGAATCAAATAATTTAGTATCATTCATGCGTTAGTCCTGGTACACAAACACTAGACCTAGGTCTACCAGTTTTAATACAACTCTTTTGTTAGATGATTAGTCTACCAGTTTTAATATTATTATTATTATTATTATTAGCACCGCGTCTTACTACCCGTTTGGGTTATGCGCACTTACGCTAATGTGTAATGGTAGGGTGATTGTGAGATGAAATGAAGGACCTACAGTTTAACGTGGAATCCGAACCACGGTGGAGGCCTGGCATTCCTCACATTCACAAGATGTCTTGTCAGAGGTGAAGGAAGGGTTTGGTAATCAGATAAATCTTTGCCGGGACCGAGGATTGAACCCCGG
>CABEEJ010000076.1:167530-194156 GCA_901482245.1 Timema douglasi | reverse complement strand
CCCCCCCCCCCCCCTCATAACACCTAACTTTAGGTAACAGCTTGAACCAGACACAAAATCTTGTGCATTGTTCTATAATAGTTAAATAAAAAAGTGGAATTGAGACCAGTGAAACAATTTCACAATAAAAAAATTACAACATTGAAAAATAAATATTGTAAAATGAAATAAAACAATCAAATTGATCCCAATTTTTCTGTTTTTAAATGAATTATGTAGAAAAACGCACGATGAAATTCCTGGTTCGAATGGAATCGTGTTTCTAATAAATGGGTTAATCAGTGGTGATCTTGACTCTTTTAAGTCTTAGTAGCCCATCTGACAAACGAGTAATTGGTATATTCGTGAGATTAAACCTAACCTTTTTCAGCGTTTTCCTTTGGATTAGATAGTTTATGTCAATGAGAGCCATAAGTAGTAATCGTCGAGACTTATTACTTGAACAGGTTATAAGCATTAATGATAATTACTCTAATAGTATAGAGATTAGGAAGGAAGCATTTTAGAGGTAGTCTACCCGAATTTGCCTGGAAGGAGATTGGGAAACCGTTTAGGAAAAACCCCCCTCAGTAGATACGACCGGAATTTTAACCCCGATATCCCCGTAATCAGCAGGCCAGGCTAACATGAGAGTAACGCCTTATACCATTCGACCACTGAAGTGGGTGTGCTACTAAAATATATTTATGTTCTTGAGTCAATGCCCCTGCCCCTGCCCCTTCAAATTTTAAACTAGGTTACTCTACCTAGGATCTGTCTTTGTTGGTGAGTTGCAGCTAAACTTGCAGGGGCGTTATGAGAAAACTTAGGAATTTGTAAAGGGAGCAAGGGGAATGAATATAAGTCTTGATTTATAGCTGTAGAGAACAGAAAGAATGGGGCATATTGACTGTATATGCCAGAGGGCGGGGGTGATAGAATGTTCGACGTTTTGCTGAAAATCTGCAATAATCTCACAACTGAACACACAGCCCACAGAATGTTTCAACGAAATACTAGATATGCAACTTTATTTAATACTGTGTGTATCTTGTGTTGCCATTTTTATGCTCACGCTTTACTTTCCAAATCCTCTTTATTTGCGTTATAATATTATAGTGTATCCCGCATTGGTGGACACGCGTACTAAACGTCAAGCTAGTCATGTCTGGTTGGTTGGTGACAAGGAGGCTCGTGGTTAGAATTCTGCTAGAGATGTACTTGTGTTTATATTTTTCTTCACGTATATGCTGATACATTTTATCTAAATGATTCCATCCTCCCCAAATCATAAGCGTACGTAGAGACCGGATATGATGCAAATAAATCAATCAAATTATACTATTAAAACTAGATACGTAAAGTATTATTTCAAATCAAGGAAAAGAAAGTTTCAATCTCAAATACAAAAATAATCAAAATCTGTTTTGAGGGGGGAAAAAAACAGAAAAAAAAATCAAACTATATTGGGTAAAAAAAAATGTTTCAGTTTGCCTCCTTAATTTGTTATATGTGATTACGGTCTGAAATCAATATATAGCAAGGTGTACATTTTATTATTCAAAGCAAAACTAGCCCGTATTGTAAAAGCTTCCAAAGAGACGGCTGACCTTGTTAGAGGTATGACATCACTACCGATCTCTCTATTGGTCGCTAGAAACTTGTTCTGCTACGCGACATGGCAGGAGTGCATACTGCTAATCAACAAAGGCGGATAATTAACATATGTAGAGAGATAGAGAATGGGGGAAGAGGTGTCCGTACTTCTGTGACTATTAAGATTTCTCTGTACCATGTTTCAATTATTAATGTGTGTGTATCGTTAATTACAATGTATGAAATAAAACACTATCATGCCTTGAATTGCAGCTACTACCGTTAATGTTGAATTTTTTTAGTTAATGCTACGAATAATAAAGATAGTAAAATAAGGTCGAACACGAACCCTTAAGGTACAGTTCAGAATCGACAAAAGATAATTAATTATATCGAATAAAACCTATTTTAGATAACATTATTTGTATGCATTTTTTATTAGCAACCTCTTACATCCATGTTGGCAGCCTATTGGCATGCCTTCATCTCCTTCAGCTACCATACAACTTAACATGGGACCATAACCGGGACTTTTTACTAAAGATCTAACCTTGAGTTACCCAGATTCGCCCGACGTTCTGGGTGGTTAATTATTCACAACCTCTGAAAGGTGAGCCATTTTTTTACACCTTTTACTATCATTTAGTTGTTTTAGTAGGTAAACGCAAACTACTTAACTCTAGTTTTGTTACAGAAATATTTAAAAAGTCGTCAGCTTGGATTCAATCTGAGGTCCCTCAAGAGTAGAGATGGAACACCATTATAGCCCTATACATTCAATTAATCTATCTCTTCTTTATTGGAGGAAAGCAAGAAAGAAAAGTTCAATAAGTGTGGGAAGATTTTGGGACCTTATCTTGTATCACTCCAACACCTCAGTTCTCCCCCCCTAGCACCCCCTGCCCCCCCACATATTTCCTTCATGTTATTAATTTAAACCCGCCTCGGTGGCGTAGTTGGCTAACGCGCTTGTCGTGTTGAGCTCGACTGCTGAGGACGAGGAGATCGAGGTTCGAATTTCGGTCGGGTGAACTGGGGGTGGTTTTTCCCAAATGGTTTTCCACTCTCCCTCCACGCAAATGCGGGTTCACTTCCTCTAATTCAACCTTCCCAATTCCTAATCCATTTAAAGTAATTAGTACTTAAAGCGTATAACCCGAACGGGTAGTAAGACGTGGTGCTAAATATTATTATTAATTTAAATTTGTGGCGCTAATGACAGCTTTTGTGTCGATACGTCTTTAGACTTTAATAAAAATATTCCAACACTTCATCGCCTTTTGACACAGCTAGATTTTTTTTATCGGCGGGTATAAAATGTCATGGAGTGAGGAGACCATTCAGCACGCGTGACAAAACTCATACGTGACACGCATTTAAGGTAGAAACGAGAGGAATTATCCGTCCAAAGAAACCACCCACATTGGTATAAGAAATCGCCTTTCACCTGACACCCAAGACTTCTTTTTCGCGCCTTTCTTTGTTCGATACAAAGGCACGTTTATCCTTTGTCGTGTGGAGCGAAAATCAAGGTGGATATCTAGTCTAGTGGTGCGCAAACCCTAAGTTAACCTCGCCAATTATTGTCACAATCTTATATTTGTTGCACGAAAACAATGACTTTTTATCTTCAGCATATTTTTTACCCCAAATAGGAAATAAAAGAACCGCACCGATTGATGTGCGGACTAAGGCGTTGGTTTCCCCTTGTCAAGTTTGTTGGTGACTAGAAAGTGGATAGAGGCTTGAAAGCCAGCCGGGGCACTTGGGTTATTTTCCCTAAATTGTTTATAACTATCCCCACCACACAAATACAAGTATATTTCATTCAAGTTCTACCTTCCTACTCCCTAAATGTATGTGTTTAGAGATTCAGATAGCCCTGACAGACAAGAAAACGTGAAACACGGATAAAAAGGATAAGTAATACACAGAAAAACTATTTGTATGATTACATTTAAAATAAAAAGGTTTCAATATTATTAATTATTATTACCAATATATTAATGTAGTCCTTCATGGAAATGAAAGTTTGGTGATCTAAAATTCTTATTTTCAATTTTTTTCTTAAAGCAATTTTATTTAAAACAAGGTCTTATAGCTTGAAATGTTAATTTAAACATGGATTATTTACTGAATTTCTCCTATAATATACCACTAGGAACGGTGTTGAAAAGGTTGCCTAACTTTCTTCTAGCCTTGCATTCACTTTAGGTTGAGGTGAAAAATGAGCTTGAGAAAGAAAAGCACATATGCGCCCTTCCAATACTTAATTTGATTTATAATATAATATTCGAAAAAGGAACGAATGTATCACCTAGTTCATTATAACACCCAGCAATGCTAGATTATGAAAAAGAGTTGGGTACTAATAATTGGAACAAAATAGTGATCTTTAGAATTTTTTAAAAACTAGCGGTAAATTAAGGCTTCAAACCTCACTGAAAGACTATTTTTACAATTTTACTTTTGTGCACTATAAGATAAAAACAAAATCCTGATAAACTAACTCCAACATATTTCTCTATCAAGGAAGGTTTTGAAAACTAAAATAAAACTAAAATAAAATAACGATTGATATTCTGCGTTGAAAACGCGTGAAGAATTGAATATTGTAGAATCACTAGTGTGCGTCTGTATTTTAGGGAGGGGGAAGATTAATTTTCTTCTCCCATCTCAACGGGGGGTTGAAGGATCATATTATCTTGACGGGCGTGAAGCCCGTTGACAGGAGTAAATTTTTATTTGTAAAAAACCATTAACAACCAATCAAGAGGTATCTGATGATAACTCCCCTTTTTGACTAAGAGAGGGGAGAATTCCTTTGATACTTGAATTTGAAGGTCTCCTAAGCCACCTTCACTTTGAAGTCTTCTTACCTCGAATGATTACACTATGGCCCCATATTATAAGCTATACCATAGTGGAACCAAACAAGGTAAGCTTGCTGCCTTCAGAGTCAACTGAGAGTAAAGTAAGACCACGGTAGAAAGGACCTTTTAGAAAATACGCATATATTGCTTACGGTCAAAATTGATATTATTTACGTTTGTTATTTGACAAACCTTGCCTGAACAAGCTAATTTCATAAGCACGTGACTTACAAACTAACTTAATTCTCAAATAGACACAACACCCAGTATTCCGGCCATCAGTTTATCACAATGAAAGGGGGAATTTCCAATATCATCAATAATAAAACGTTTTTGTTATGGCGGGAAACGAACCTGGGACCATTATTTCAGTAGATTACCGCTACCGACTGACCCTTTATAATCCTAGTATATTATTATTGCTATTATTTTGGTACTCTCTTTCAAAACTGTCATCTGCAGATCACATGACGTGAAATATGAATTTAGGCTAAAAGTTTTGTCAACTTTTTAAAATGTTTGATAAGCTTCAATTTTTTTTATATAAAAAGAGCCTCATATGACAGCTAGAAAAGTTATTTGATTTACTTTCACGCATGAACACATCAAATTATCTGCATATCACTTTTTATCAATTTTATCAATACTTATAAAATAACACCTAGGTATAGTTGAATGTTATCAGCGTTACCTGAAAAACAATACTTTGGAACTTATAGACTATTCTTTTCTTTCTATATTAAAGTTAAAATTTGCTTTAGTACAAATCTTACGTGAAATAATAAGTTTTGCAACTGTCGTAATTGACATATTGTATCAATATCAATAAAATATAGCCAGCTACTGTCAATATTGATATTATTTTATTTTTTTTCAAACTACCTTCTTATCGCAATTCCACTACACAATAGTGAAACACCCTGCTTTTGAACAAGTATTAACATATTTATAATACTTATCTCTGCTTTGTTTCAATCTATGTTTTACAAATACTGTAGTGAGAAAGTACTAGTTCACATGTCTTTCAACTTCTTTCGCTGTAGCGTCCTTGTCGGGTAGGGCCTTACGCCCTTTGTGTTCGGAAACAATAGTTCAATAAATATGTCAAATATTACAACCCCCCCCGCCCTTCAACCCTCAAATAGTAGTTTTCAAACCTTTCTTTCAAAGGATGACGCGCTGAATGACCTACTTCTGCTACCTGCGAAATACACAAAGCGCAGTATAGAAAGTGTCGAGGAAAAGTTGACAATCGGAGACTGAAGGCCTTGGAATTCCATTTTATTGGGTGGTTGTCGCAATGCAGTTATTGTGTATTAGGAAAAAATTTAATATATTATTAAACACGATATATCGATATTTAAAGTCAACACAAAAGTGTTTTTAATTGCATTCAATTTTTATACTCTACAGTGCGACTATTTAGGAAAAATATATCCTCGATATACCAAGCCCGGAATCAAACCCCTACCACTGCATCACTAGAAAACTAAACTAAACGATTCTAACATTTCGATTCCTGGTGGTACCGAAGAAGATATTTTAGTATATTTCTCAACTATTCAGACATCACTTGAAACTCTTTTTTTTAAAAAAAAAGCTTCAAATAAGACAAATGCGACATTTAAAAAAGTACTACTGACCAACACCATGGGTAGTAATTTTCACTGTATTTATTAAATTGACAAAATATTGGCTGAGCATACTTTCAAAAAACGAACTAAACGAACTTTAACAATTTTTTAGTTCATTCTTTAATTTTAAATTACGTTTATTTGTATTTTTTACAAAGTATACTTTACAGGTATTGGTAAAAAAAATATGAAATATTGAGTCACCCACATAGGAAGCATGTGGATCAAGACGTCAAACTATCTAACTTGGTTTGTCAGTCATGGCTTCGAATACTGTATTTAGAGAACTTTTCCTAATTGGTTTTCCCTCCCCTCTCCCTTCGCAAAAATGGGAGTTCATCTACTCTAAATGATACCTTCCTGACCTAATGTGATTAAATGTACAAATTAACCTGGACGGGCGAAAACAAACAAGAATATATTTTTTTTAGGAAACTGTATGTACCAACAACTTAAAAATATTGTAGGGGTTTACAAAAGATGGGGGGGGGACAACAACACATTTCCAAGAATTTTCCTATTTTTTCTTAGAAATTGTATGGTCAAACCATTAGGGACTGGCAGTAGGGTCTTTTCATAGAGAAACACTAAACTTAAAAAGGAATTGTAAGCCGACACATATATTTTTTTTTTTTTGCTAGTTCCAAGAGAGATATTATTGTACATAGCAGCCATAACTATAAAAACAGTCACCACTAAATACATTTTATTAGGGGTTTTAGAAATCTTCGGGGTGTCTTAAATTGTAACTAAAGCAGCTAAACAACTTTTTCTAGAATTATATAAACATATATACAGTAGCCCCATGGCTTCTTTGGTGCTGACTGACAGCTCACACCGCACAGCTGACAGCTTTGAAAAGTTACCAGACCAAATCATGTATCCCTACGCCGAACCATATGATCTGCAAAAACATGTGTTTAGCAGCTGTTAAATTTAGGTATATACCTAAATATTGACTGTCAGAAGTCAGCTGTGAGCTGTCAGTCAGCACCAAAGAAGCCACGGGGCTACTGTAGTCAACGTAACCTCTCAGGTCAATAAGGCTCATCTAACTCTAATATGTGCACAAACAAGTAAATTAATTTATTCTCGTATTAAAAAAAACCATTATCGTTAAATCTTTATTTTTCCACAACACAAAGGTATAAAAATTACGAACACGAAGCACGAACCTTTCGTGTTCTTCGATAATTGAACAGATTTCACTGTTTAATTAGTACCCGAAGACAAAAGTGATAATAGCAATGTTATTATGAAAGTGTGTGTTTGCTCGATCCCTCCATATTACACTCAGCTGTGCCACCATGGGGTCCTGCCCTTCCCCCCCCCCCTCCCCGCTAGGGAACGGTATCCTATACCTGATGGGGGAGAGACCGGATCTTACGTGCCCTCGATTCCCTCTTTCCATAAACACAGCTGCAGATTTAGGAAGGACGACGTACAATATTCAAAATCAAGGGGGGACAAAAGACAGACTGGTCGTCGTCGGTGTTATTTGAAGGAGTATGCCCTCCTCTCCCTTCTTATTCCCTTTCACACTTAGCACAGTAAATTGCGATTTAATAAGCTCTCTTGCGTCCGAATATAGAAAATTCAGTCATCTGGGGTTTTAAATAAAAGTTAAATCTCGGATCAACGTCACCCATTACATGCATCAGTGGTCACGTGGTCTAAAACAGTGGTATGCAACCTTTTTGCTAACGATCTCTCAGATATAGATTTTCTTCAACTTTGCATCCCCAAAGCTATTGGTGCATAATGTAATTTATACAATATATTATATAACCTACATCTAGAAGAAAGAGAGTAAGGAAGGATTTTACTCTCAGATAGCATGTCGTAGCATCCGATTCTTTTGTGTTTCTAACCCTAAATCTGGCCCTGATATTGTCACCTGGGTATAGCAGTGACTCTGGCTGAATACCACTGGTTTAAGCATCACTATCGTAATAGACTGAATCCCCAGGGACCAAATGTTCGGGGTTAAAATCCCGGTTAGGTGTAGATACTAAGGCTGTCTTTTTCCTTAATGGTTTTCTTCACGTATAGTAAGCACATTTCCTCTCGAAATTCTACTTTAATCTTCCGTACTCCTTCTTATAAGTGTATTTATGAGAATGGCCAGGATGGGTGAGAGTGTCAATTTAGAATAAAAACTGCTCTTAGTAAAATCGTCCTGAATTCGAACTCAGAACTTTACGTCACCATCAAAGTAGACCAGATAATGTCAACGCTTAATCCCACGTATCCACCAATGCGGTTTTCTTTTAGGTTAAGTAGTCAGTAACGTGTCTGTCTACTGAGTTAAAGGTGCCGAGTTTGATTCCTGACATGGCCAAGAAATTTACCATCGGTATGTGTGGCTTTACCCTTTCACACTGATGACTTAAGATTTAAGTTAGTGTATAAGTCATGTGCTGATATAATTTATCAGTCAAGAAAATGTTAGTTTAATACATCAAATAAATTAAAAAAATAATCTTGTATTGACATAACTTAACTTTTCAGTGTCAGAAGAGTACTAGAATGATCTCCAATTTTGAAAGAAAAGATATTGAGAAACACACGACAATTCCGTTAGCGGTAACGGATTTTTTTTATGTTTGTATTCCAAGTGATACTTGTGGCAAGGTCCGCTCAGCAACTGTGATCATATGACGCAATGATACGTAACATTTTTCAAGGTGCTTTTACGTGCTACGGTACCTATTACAGTAAGTACTTCCTTCGCAATGTCACAACTAGCCACTGGAACTCGCGGTACTAACGGATAATGGTATGAAACAGAAGGAAACGGAACCTATCACAAAATAAAGGGCACCCGTCTCCGTGCCTGAGAAGTGGAGAAATGGGAGAGTTGTTGATCAAATTTTTTTTTTTTTTTTAAAAAGACCACAACTCTACTCTCGGTTGCGTTGATGAATATATTTACTATTTTTCTACGGGTCTAACCTGACAAATTAGGAAATATCTAAACTTATATTAAGAGGGATGATGGGATGGCCCGGGATGATAAATCTGTGGCACGCGTGGCATCCAGTGGGAGGCGAACATGATTTTAGTGGCATCGCTGCCATAAACAAAATATACAATATAATGTATAACACTTTTTCCAATGGGGTGTAATATTTTGAAGTCGATAATATTTTGACAGCCATGTCATTCAATGTCACGTCACAGTTAGCTTTGCCAAGTCAACGATTAGAAATCGTCTTGGCTCGTATCTAGATGCATTTTGTGTGCTGATATGGAAAATAAATAGTTTTTGATTTTAACTTATTCTGTTGTCTTTTTTTCCTGTGAAGGTGTTACTTTCAATGTTTTCACTTTAAGTGTTTGGGATTATATGGTCTGAGACAGGCATTTTGGAAAATTAATTGTTTTCTCTATAAAATACAGGCGTATTTTTTACAATCTGTCATTTTTTTTATCACGTCTTACTACCTGTTCAGGCTATAAGCATATATGATAACTACTCTCATGGGATAGGGATGAGGAAGAAAGCATTTAAGAGGTATTCTACCTGCATTTGCTTGTCAAAGGGAAAACAAACTGCAGCAAACCTAGCCGGGATTCAAATCCCGATCTCTCCATCATCAGAAGGTTAGTCTAACATGAGAGTGACGAGGTTGAGTCATTTATTACATTTAATAATATCCAACCATCATTATTTTTTAATACTCATTAAAAGACCTAAATGAGAGGTAGTAGACTTAAGTGGTTCAACATTCAGTTTTTAAGTTCGAAGTTTTAGCTCAATCAGTTGAGTGTCTATCTGCTTAGCTGAGGATTCTGGGTTCAATAACCTGGCATGTCGTAGATTATTTTTATCATTGGTAAAATGTGAGTTTCTCTGTTCACAGTGATGAATTAACGGCTGGGGGCTGGACATTGTGGGGAGGTCAAGGTTAAAATACCGTCCATTGGGTTTTACTAAATGGTTATCCACTCTTTCTACCCGCAAATGAGGGCATATTTACTCTAAATTCTACCTTCTTCCTCTCTACCCTATAGGTGTCAATGTACAAATATCTTGGACGGATAAGACATCGAGCATGGAAAATAAATTAATAGAAAAAAAGTGAAGATGTAAATGAACATCAAACACAACCATCTTCTCGCCCTGTTTTTTTTTATCATCAACTTCCCTAGTATCGGAACCACAGTCGACTAAACAGACGCTACGGAAACCTGTTAAGACGTTAGAAAAAAAACAATTGGCGTCAGTCTACTCGTTACGGGGCGTTTACCAAACACAATGACCACTAAACATAACAATACGAATCAATCCTTTATCGTCGGCCCGACATTTTCTTAACGTCCTTGCGTTTACTTTAAGTCTTTCTCTCTCTCTCTCTCTCTCTCTCTCTCATATATAATATATTGCTATAGGGCTTCGAAAGTCCGCTCTGGAATGCTACCGTGGTTCACGTAACAGATCCAATAAAGTATCCAATCACGGCCGTCTGCGTCAGAGGTAAGTAGGCCTATCTCCAGTGGTTTTCCGTGATGTAATGATTGGATTATTATGTTATTGATAGGTTGTCACTGAGATACTTTCACTTATAAAAATAATCATTATTTGTATACGTATATATGTATACTTATTTTAGTACCTAACTATCCAGTCTATGAGACCAACGGGAAGAAAGGTTTTAAATAAATGTACCAACACTTGCGTGGATGGAGAAGGATAAATCATTTATGAAAAAATCTCCAGTATATTCGGTCAAGATTCGAACCTTGAGCTCCCAATTAATAACAATCCAGATGAAACTAATATCTTTGACACGTGCTAACAGATACGGGTAGCTTTTGACAAGATTAAAAATAAATGTAAACAAGAAAACCTTTATAAAAATGTCAGAATTGACTCTTTCTGTTTAAAGAAAAACAGTTAAAAAAAAATCTTTTGGTGTTTGAATACATGAAAGTGCAACTTGTGAATTTTTGAGCTATCATTTAAGGTTTTTCCTAGGATGATCCGAGAGTACCTAATGCTAACTAGCTACACAGTGCTGTATCAGAAGAGCCACAAATTAATTCAACCTGAATAAATATTTCAAACCTTAATTTAAGAATATCAGTTTTTTTCAAAACAATTTTCCACTCTCTTTCTATGCAAATGCAAGTATACTTCATCTTAATATAGTCTTAGCATTTCTAATCCCTAAAATCATAAGTGTAATTAGTAAATAAGCATATCACCCGAAAGAGTAGTGAGGTGCGGTGGTAAAAAAAAAAGTAAAAATATCTGATAAAATACATACTAAATATAAAAATACTAAACATGCTTATGCGCCCGTAAAATAAAACCTAGTCACATACCTTCAAAAAGGGCCATAAATTGCTACTGGTTCATTCCCATGTGGTGCCATTAAAAAAAAATAGAGCCAGGAAGTCAAATTCATGCATCGTTCAAGCATCTCATGATCTAGACTTTGTTTAAAACTGTATAGCAAGTTTATAAATCAATCTATTTTTTAAAAGAATGATTCAACTATTGCAAAAGAAACGAGCTGCTGTGGGACCCAATAAGAAAAAAGGGAAATTAACCTGCTTATAAATAGTATTAATAGCTAAATGTCAAGATAATCTTCTAAAACCAGTTGGTTTCTTCGTAGGCAATAAATGTGATTCTTCCCAGGCATGTCAAATCGATCAACTCCACAGAGAACGTTCGTTTCCGCTACCGGTCAAGGTCACTTTAGGAATATATTTGACGCAAGTGTGTGTGTGTGTGTGTGAGAAGAACGGACAGGATGTAGGTCCGTTAGTTCAACAGCACATCGCCATCAGCTGAACAAATACTTCACTACCAGACGCTTCTTGTATTTGTGTGCGAATGAGTCATGCGGTTAAAAGAAATGTTTGGTGTTTGTGAAATGACAAAATTTCCCCTAACATAACAGACAACGGTAGAAGGACTCGTTCTCAACATTTACGAAACTGAAAACAAGGCAATGTTGGAGCATGGACGCTTCATTACGGAACATACAGTAGCCCCGTGGCTTCTTTGGTGCTGACTTGACAGCTAACAGCTGACTTCTGACAGTCAACATTTAGGTATGCTAAACACGTGTTTTTGCAGATCATATGGTTCGGGGTAGGGATACATAATTTGTCCTGGTAACTTTTCAAACGGCCGGGGTTCAATCCTCGGTCCCGGCACAAATTTTCTGATTACCAAACCCTTCCTTCACATCTGACAAGACATCTTGTGAATGTGGGGAATGCCAGGCCTCCACCGTGGTTCAGATTCCACGTTAAGCTGTAGGTCCTTCACTTCATCTCACAATCACCCTACCATTACACATTAGCGTAAGTGCGTATAACCCGAACGGGTAGTAAGACGCGGTGCTAATAATAATATTAATAATAATAATAATAATAATAATAACTTTTCAAAGCTTTTAGCTGTCAGTCAGCACCAAAGAAGCCATGGGGCTGCTGTAGGTACCATTTATTTTAAGACAATGCATAATCCTAGCACAATGCATAATTAATAGCTAAGATTGAAAATGCTCTACTTCCCTATGAACACACCGTTATTTTTTTTAATGAGATTGGTGTTATATTCATTTTTTATATTTTTTTTGTCCTAGGGAATAAGAAGTAACCATTGGTAGGCATCAGCAGCCTAACCCAGTCTGATTTGCTGGGGACGGGGAGGTCGAGGTACGAGTCACCACTGGGTGTACTGAGGGTATTTTTTTCTAAAAGGTTTCCCACGCTATCTTTATACAAATGTGGGTACACTTACCCGGAAATTTAAGTCCCTCATACCTACCCTGATAATGTTCATGATCCCTATTAGGTTTCCAGAAGAACCAATCATATACTTCATTCACGGTAGGAGTTTACCTCTGAAAGGTCTTTTTTCCCACCAATATCCTACTATATAATAGATTTATGGTAGGGAAAAAGGCCTTTCATAGATAAATTCCCACCGTGAACGAACTTTAGTTAAATGTTGCTATGTCCTTTTTCACTAAATGAAGAGTACATTAACCTGAACGAAACTGTTGAATTTTTCCTTGGAACAAAATGAATTAGAATAGTCGGAAATAGCCAGAACACCAAACTAGCCCTGAGAAACAAACTAATAAAACCTGTATAATAAAATGGTGAAAACATTTTTGTGGCAATTAAATTGGGAAACATTTCTATCAAATAAGTTAATAAATATTTTAATTTGCGTATGCAACACATCCTCTACATCTACTAAAGATTAAAATGTGAAAGTGTGTTTAATTAGTATTTCTAGATAAGAATATTTGTATTTAAGTGTTACGACAAAACTAAGGTCAAGTAGTGAAATGAAGAAAACTCACCAAATAATAGGTTTACTCATTAAAAATATAAAGTCAGCAAATATATTCTCTTTGTTTAGGTTCAGTAAAATAACACAGATTTTCAAATCGACGACTCGTAAAACCATTAAAGATACTTTTCGACACATGGAATGCGGAGATAACTGCCATAATTCGAAGAGAACTAGCTGTCACTTCCTGCAAGGTGGGAGTGAACTACAAGGCAGGTGATTCACATTCGAGGCAAGCCGACACTCATTATAGTGTGGAAATGTAGGTAAAGAGTACCAAACTCATTAGACAACGGCCTTCGGAATGTCGTTTGTCCCGAAACATGCGGCACTTAAAAAAAGGTGCACAATGAAGTATTTATTAAAATATGTTCCCTAGAACACTCCCCCCCTCTCCCCGTGGAAGGTAGAATGTATGGAAGTGGGTGAGAGCTGGGGGAAAAGGTTTAACGAAAGTTGCATGCGATGTAGAGTAAGTATTCTTCTATTTATTTTTGTTGTTGTGAAAATGCAAAAAAAAAACCTCACGTCCAAATGCTTTTAGGATGTATTTTTTTTAAATTCAAACGTTCTAGGTTATGAGGAGCCACCTTATTTCTGAGTACGAAATATCTATTTAACAAATGATAACTACTCACTGCAAAATATTTTCCGCCCCAATTTGTATGACTCGGAAACAAATTACAATGACTAAGCAAAATCGGAGTAGCTTAGACCTACATTAACATTAATTTTTTACCCACTTTATTGGTCTAACGGTTTAAGGCATCACCCTCGTGTTAAGACTGGCCTGCTGAAGACGGGGAGATCGGTCGGGTCTACTGAGGGTGGTTTTTCCCTAAATGGTTTCAGACTCTCCTCCCACGCAAATGCGAGTAATATCACCTCTAAAATGATTCCATCCTCATACCTACCTTTATTAGAATAATTTTATTATCATATATACAGTAGCCCCATGGCTTATTTGGTGCTGACTGACAATTTTAAATAGTTACCAGACCAAATTACGTATCCCTACGCTGAATTAGATGATCTGCAAAAACATGTGATTAGGAGCTGCCACTTATGACGGCCAAAATTTAGGTATTTACCTAAGTATTGATTGTCAGAAGTCAGCTGTGAACTGTCACTCAGCACCAAAGAAGCCATGGGGCTACTGTACGTATAACCTGAACAGGTAAAAAGACGGAGTGATAAAAATAGTGACTTTTTTTTTAAATACATACAAGTTCGAAATATTAAGTTTTCGATATTTGTGCTAGG
Source organism: Timema douglasi (assembly GCA_901482245.1). NCBI lineage: Eukaryota > Metazoa > Arthropoda > Insecta > Phasmatodea > Timematidae > Timema > Timema douglasi. The sequence goes on along the minus strand of CABEEJ010000076.1, from coordinate 179,484 downwards.
TGAGTGAGTGAGTATTCTTGGTATATTATCCTATGGTGGTCCAGTGTTTAAGTAATATATAATATTACAACCCAATGGCTGAAAAGTGTTCACTAGATGTAACAATAATAATAATATGATAAGCAGAGCTGAGTGATTGGTATCTTAGTTTGAAATGCCTTGATTTAGGAGGCAGAGATGAGATAAAACGATGTTTTTTCGTTGTGATTTTCCCATCCTCTCTCCAATGAAAATTTGTCGTATGTATTTACTTTGAACCTAATCTTTTTTTATCCTGTGTCCTAAAAAAAAGAGATGTGCTTTAATTGTAGACAGTCCTAAAACATTTAGCCCCTCCACACACACAAAAAGGTCCGGAGACAGGACTCTGCGAGGCATGAAGCTCGTTTCTCAGGCCTGATCGACTAAGCAGGCAGTACATATGCAGCCAGACGCAGCTTGAAGCGGCCGACCTTAACCTCCAATCCAACAAGTGGTCCATCAGAGGACAGGCGTATAGAAACATCGGTCAGTCGGCCTCTGGAGCGAGACTTCCCACACAACCGCTGCAACAAGTTTTGATCGAGACATTCCACCTCTTTGACTCGCCCCCAAACAACCCTTACAAAATGGAATTTTAGGGGGAGAGACCCTGAAATTAAAAATCAACAGATCGCACCTATAAATATCCGCAACAGTGGCAACAAACTGGTTAAATACTTTATTGCCGACTGACGTGGGCGTTCGAGTTTCGAATCATGGTTTGATGGACTGCGGGTGTTTTCCGCGTGTGGTTTATCACCGTGATTATACCCTCCCCTCACCACGCTAATTCGAGTGCATTTACTCTTAAGTTGCCATGTCAATCACTGCCTTATCAATCCCTACCATAGATATTAAGTTGTTAATAACTTTTAAAACCCTCCCCTTTGATGGCCTTAATGTACGAATTCAGGGGACGCCCGAAAAGGTAGGTGTTTTTGCAGTTTTTATCAAAACAGATTTTTGATTAAAAAAAAAAGCCAAATATGTTTCTAATAGAAACAGTGAGTTTAACTTTCTTCACCTGGTGAACTCAATAGCTCATGAATATCTATCAATGGCGGTGTCCTGTAATTTAATGACAATTTTTTTTTATCTTCATTTACAAAGTTTGTCATCTAATGCTGCAATTCTCATGACATGTATTCAAGAATGGTTGATATCATCATGTGAACAAAATTAAAATATATGTTTGTAATGAAGCAATATTTTTTTTTATTTTGGCCAAAAAATATTTTTCTATAAAAACTAGCCTTCTCTCGCTTCCCTTACACCCTCACGTTAAGGGAAGGTGGATAATTTTAGCAAAGGCCAGCCAGCAGTCCCTTAGTTTTGGAAGATAGCCGCTAATGTAGGGTAAGTTAAGTTGGTGTCCAAGAATAGCCTTGTGTTTATAAAGTGAAAGTTAAATAACCTTAAGGGAGCATCTACGGTCACTTTCTAAACGTTCGTTTGTATATAGGCCCAAAACTTGCAGTTCAGCATACCACAAGCCAGTTTTCATGAATAGAGCCTTTTAGAAAATACACATTTTTCCTGTTACCAAAATTGATAGGATTTTACTATTTTATTAGTGTTATTTTGAAGGCATCGATTATTATATAAAGATATATTAAAAAATAAAGCTCCAGGTTACTTTAGATGAAGTATGAATAGCCTACGTTAAATTAGATCTATTAATTTTTCTAGCTGTCATACAGGAAGGTTTTCCTCAAGATAAATTGTTTATAATAATACACGTTCAAACACAATGGAGTGTCAAGAATTTTAATAACTGGGAAAAAGGACGAATCTGCTTTAGGCAGCGGCAGAGATCAAACTAGCCGTCTCCATAAGACTTTTTTTTTAGTACCGCATCTTACTATCCGTTCGAGTTAAAACACTTATGTATCAATTAGGCCAATGGTTTTATGGAGTATGAAGATTATTTTTAAAGGAAGTGTACCCACATTTGCGTAAAGGGAGAGTGGAAAACCATTTAAGGAGAAACACTCTATCGAGATTCAAACCTCGATCTGCCCGTCACCAGCATTCTAGTCTACTGTGATTAAGCGACAAGGAATAGTCACACAAATATATAATCTATGCAATATAGTACATTATTGCTAGGATTGTACAGGAATCGAGGGTGGATCCAGTATATTTTTATGGGGGTGTGGAAGGGGGCGGCGCTCTCATGGGACCGGGCTGGTAGGTTGACCCTCGAAGAATTCTGATGGAAAAATCCTTCAAAATTTGAGAGTAATTAAAAAATTGATTAGAATATTATAAAAACATACAAATTTTCCTTTTATTTACTTTTTTTTGTTAATTTTTGTTTTTTAAATTAAAGTATTAATAATGTAAGTCAATTATTGACAAGTGATTGGCACACGAGGCAAATGGATAATGAGCTATACATACATGGCGGTACAACTATTAATAGCTATAACACATATTTAATGTTTTTTTTTTAATATCATCGTTATAAACAATTAAAAAATTTCTTGGGAAGTAGGGGGTGTGCACCCCACTCTGGATACACACGACAGGAATAGTATGTTGGTCTCTGATGAACTTACACTATCCTCTTAGATGCTTGCCAAGGACCCTAAATATTAACGGGCGCTCTATTTCTTAATATGGTCAAGTACTCTATAAACTTATCCTGCAGAATGTTGCATGCCTTCAATGTCCTTGATGAGCGTAGAATATGTCAACATAATTATCTTAGTCAAATTCAGAAAACCTATAAAATGTATGTATAATCGTTACAACAGAAGGTTGAATAAATTCATTTGTAAATATATGTATCCTATTTTTTTAATATCATGAATAAATCTATTCATAGCACACAAAAAATATCCATAAATAGCTTAGGTTTTCAATTATATAAACATCATGAACTCTTTGTGTTGCTTTATAGAGTAAAACTCCTTGATTAGAAGTATCTGTAATTGATGATAGAAAGGATTTGTGGGTTCTATTTTAAGCTAAGGTGCACTTCCTCTAAGCTACGTTCCTAATCCTTAACCCTTAGATTGAGTTATTAATAATCTGGTTGTTAAACGTACTAACCCGTAACTAAAACACTTTTTTTTGTAACATTAAAATAAAGGAACATTTGGATACTTAGTATCCGCACCTATTTTTAAAATTATCTTTTAGTAATTTCTGTAATCTTCATAAATTTTTATTTTCAAATTCTATTACTGTAAATATTAATCATAAACTTTGAAGGAAACTGCAAAAATTAGAATAATATAATCTATTTTGTCAATACTATACCAGAAAAAAAAATCAATTGTATAAGTTTTTTAAATATTTAATTTTAGCAATTGTTTTCATCTTAATGCAATTTAAATTTTAAGATCCATATTTACTGCTGATATTAAATTAGTCTTATTTTGAAAAACAGCCAAAATATTTTCTTTGTTCCAAGTTTAGTATAAAACTGCCGGAAATTTTGATCAAAAAGGAAGAAGAATTTAAAAAAATGCTTTGTTAATAAAGTTTAATTTGTTATTAATGTAACATCGAGAAAATGGTTTTAAATATTTGCACGAAAATAATACATAATGAACAATTATATTAACACAAATAAAAGTTACTTTAAATAAATATTTGGGTGATGGCCAAATTTATTTTTTGTAAAAAAAACCTCTTAACTAAGCTTACCTCTACTTCAACTGAGTTCCGGGAAATTATATAATAAGGTGACCTGGTAGTGCCAACATTAACAAAATGAAAAATCAGCAATCTTTCACTTAGGTTTCCACAACTCAGGCGTTCTAATTACGGGTTTAAAAAAAAAGGGGGGGGAGGGAGAAATGTTGATCAAACGTTGTTCAGAGGTATGTGTAAGCTATTACTTGGTGCGGTTCCCAGAAGAGAGTACTAGTGTCGAGCTGGTAAGATTTAATTCAAGGGGGCAAGATCCCGTTATGTCCGACACTCCTATCCGCAGTCAAGACAAAAAAAAACCTTTTGTTGTTTTATTTTGACAAGTCTGGACAGTGCAGAGCGGGGGCAGATCCAGGGCAAATAAAAAGAGAGTAGATTTTTTTTTACTAGGTTTGTTCAGCAGCCAAAATCCCCTTCCTCCATCCGTTGTCGGTAACAAACTGAAGTTGTTTTTACCGGTCAAAAGTTTAAAAGAGGAAATTGACTAGTTTTATTATAAGTTGGCTGGGGTAAAAGAGTTCAACAGCCAAAAAATCCTTTTCCTCCTACCATTGTTAGTAACAAACTGGAGTATTTTGTTAATTGGTCATGAGTTCAAATCTCGAAAGGAAATTAACTAGTTCGCTTATAAGTTGGCTTGGTAAATAAAGAGTTGCATCCGATGACACACCTGTTTTATGAAACTGGTAAACCCCAGCTTTCTCAATGTAAAATTGACACAAGATGACTAACTGTATGCAGAGACAGTATGTTTATAATCTATGACATCATGACCAGTAAACATTTTATTTTTGGTTTCATCCAACTAACATGTGAATAGAGATGTATTTTATCTTAGCTAGCCTCTTCATATCTATGTTTGAGTTAATAATTGTTGTGACCTTTTTTAAAAAAGTAAAGTTTAATAAACCGTTTTGAAATTCTAAAAAGAATACGAAATGGATTTAAAAGCTGAACCATTATCATTGTATTATGTTGCTGTTTTTTTTAAATCTTAGCCTATGGAATATTTGGCCGAGAGTAACATAACATCCGGTTTTGTCACCTGTATATAGACAATTTACTGTTTTCGTGAAATAGAGTTACCCAGGGTAGGAATACACCATAGGAGGTTGTCTTCACGATGCACCCGCAATGAGATGATGTGATGATAGTTATGAAGTTGTGGAACCGGTGTGAGTCTTAACTAGAGATGGGACGATACCAATTTTTCGATTCCAACTCTCGATTCTTAAATTTTTACCTCGATTCCTCGATTCTTACTGGAATAGGCCTGAAATGAAGTGGGAACGGCCATATTGGTTTAAGAAAATATTTTATTTATGTAAATAGCGTAATATATTTTTAAGTGAAAATGTAAAGATAAACTCCTACTATCCGTTGCAATAATTTGGTTTAAAGTTTTGTATACATTTATATCTTCACACTAAAATATTATGGATACATTTAAGTGCTGGTGGAAATGGAATTTTATATTATTGTGTCAGTAAATTTGCAAAGCAATCTTGGTAAATTTCTTAGCACAGGGTTGGTATCTGTTAATATGGAGGTTTATTTGCGTTTTTTCTTGAATGAATTATGCTACGACGGTAAATATGTTTACATACTGAAGCAAAACATCAATTTTTAGGTTTTCAAATTTAATCAATGCTTTTATAAGTTTTACTATACAAATATAATAACTCTGGTGTAGGTGAAGAAAAAATGCGTTTTAAGAACGGCCTTTTGCATTTGATGTTCATTAATCTCTTAATAAAGCATTCACGATCATTTGCACGTATCTTTAGGAATCAAGGCATCCAGAATCAAGGTATTTTCTCAATACTCTTAAGAATCGATAGGTATCGAAGAATCGAATTTCCCATCTCTAGTATTAACCTAACTTAAGTCTAACCAACCAAACCCTGGTGACCTTTGGAATCATTCCCTATGAGGGAAAAATACCCAAGGTATCAGCCAGGAATCCAACTCGGAACCCCTAGACTTGTAGCCAGGTGTACCGACCAATACGCCACGAGTCCATTGTGATACTGATTATAATGTGACAATTAAATAAACTACCTCATTCCTTATCATAATAACATAATAACGAAATCAAATATTTTCGTAAGAAACATGAATCACGGTGTTTTATTTCATTTGTGTTGTGTTTTGATAGTTTTAATAGTGTTTTACTTCTAGGTAGCACTATTTCAAACACTTCTGCGTAGTCGTTTTTCCTTATTTTATAATAAATAACAAACTATATTATTAGTTTTTAAACAATTTCGTGTAGTTATTTTTCCTTATTTTGTTAATAATCAACAGAAGTAGCCTAAGAGAAGTTGCCCAGGGTAGCCACGCAATATTCGATGTATTTTTATGCACAGCGTCTACTCATTTTTAAATTTCAGCCCTCTGCGTGCTGTAGATATCACGCAAAGCTCATGACATACAAATAAACTCTTTTCATTTTATTAATATAGATAGGTTAATGAACTAATCCACATTGATGGTAGCTTGGTCAGCGCATTGTTCTCGTATTATACCGATTTGCTGATTACGAGAGGGGGGGGGGGATCGTGGTTCGAATTCAGAGATCGAGCGTACTGTAATAAATTGTTTCACTCTCTCCTTCCAAACGAATGCAGTTACATTTCCTCTACAATCCTAATTTTATCATCTATTTATGTAATTAATGTATGTTTATAATACGGACAGGTACTAAGGTAAGGGGAAAAAATATTTAAAAACTGACAAATTATGTCTATAAATATTAAAATTGCTTTGAAACGCTGTGTCAAAGTTGAGAGCTGAAGAACACATGGCTTGACACATGACCACAAGAAAGTAGATTTAGTTTTTTTTTACTGTCAGATATATACATATCTACACTATGCTTAAAAATTAATCAGGCACACGAAACCCTAGCGGCCAAAATGTAAAATTAGAGTTGTATAAGTATAATCACACGTGAGTGCACACGTGCGAACGTGCTCATGAAGACGTTTGACAATATTCAGTCATCTAATCCTTCATAAGAACGACAAGGACAGATGAGATTAAGACATGTACTTGTCTTTATCAGTGTGAATGAGTCAATATAATGACCTTGAGCTTACAGAAATTATAGTTATTAGTTTTAAGATAGATTAATCGTCAATCTAACGACTATCAACTTATAGAAATACTAGACCCTTCCCCCTCCATTATTATTTTCAACACACATATTGAAGAATCATCATATACTCTACCATAACATATGAGTGACTATCGACATTTTTATGAGGCATAAATAAAATTTTCAAAATAAAATATAGCCTATGTTACTTGCTGATAATGTAGCTTTATATTGGTGAAAGAATTTTTAAAATCGGTCCAGTAGTTTTTGAGTTTATCCATTACAAACAAAAAAACAAAAAATCAAATCTTTCCTCTTTATAATATTAAGTGTAGATACAGTGATACATAAGTAAACAGTTTTTGTATCGATCACAAAGCTGATAGCCTTCAACTAACAACACTATACATTAATTATAAACTAACGGTAAGTTAAAAAAAACATTATAAGAGAGCTATGAGAAACATAGTTCTCGCATTCAAGTGGCACACCAATATTCTTCTTATATTAATAAAATGAATAGTATGTCTTTTATCATGAGTATTGCACAATATCTACCGCACGCAAAGGGCTGCAATTTAAAAATTAGTAACCTAATGTACGAACACGTGCATCTAGTAATAGGAATTTTAAAATTTGGATTTGATTTTTTTAATTAACTAAAATTGGATTGAAATAGATAAAATATTTTTTTTTTCTGTATGAAGAAAATAAAAGTGTTGGCAGGGCTAGCGACGCAATGCAATGCGTGGTTACTATGAGCAATGCCAAGTACTTCTGCTAGTCATGAATAAAACCAGAATTTGGGCAAACAGATTACTGCAAAAATTGATAGAGAAACTTCAAAATAGCGTGATTCTAGACGAAACTCAATTTGTCTCTAGAACTACTCACTTTATTTAGGTATCTTTTTAAGCTACCACTGCCTGCAATCCTATTTTTCAAGATTGGTTCCACCTAAATAGATATAAGTTAAATTATACGTCGGCTTCTGTAATAGCCTATATATTTTTATCCACAACCAATTTTCCAACATTTGTTTTACATACTTCCAAAACATAATTGATCTAAAAAAATAATTGTATGAATACTTTATTTTACATATCTATTTACATTTATTGTTAAATTGGTATATTTATTTTGGGAAAATGTGTAAACGTTCTAAAATTGCTTTCAACAACAATACGGCTATAAATATGTGTTTCAAACGAACCCGTATGTAAAGCACAGCGATAATGTTGAAATCATCCTTGAAATACAACATCACGATTAGACGTCATAACATTTAATAACGTTGACGACACCAGCTCACAAGGAGAGTCTTTGATTACTTATATATATATATATTTGTATATGTGAGAGGGAGGTGACATTGCGATTTCTTTTGAGTGTGTGCGGACTCCGCCCTAGAGTACATGCAGGCAAATATTTACTCGTTATCAAATTTCTCCGACATTTCATGAATCATGAACTTGTCTTTTTTCCTTATTATACTTTTATGCTTGTGAAAGTACTATACAGTAAAACTTCTGATATCCGAAATGAATAGGGTTGAACCCGTTTCAAATAAGCAAATTTTCGGATACGAAATTAGTATTCCTCTGAAGAGTTAAAAGGTAAACAAATTTATAAAATACATAACTATAAAACTAAATTAAACATTTCTTCTTAAATAAATTATATAATTTTCTTTTGACTAGGTTTTTTTCGATTTGTATATCTTAAAAAATAAAGGTTATAATGGAAGTTGAACCTTTATTTGGCAGTAGAGCTACTGAAAAAAACAAAAAACTAAAATGCTTTTAGCTGTTTCGGATATTAGAGGTCTGGATATGGGAGGTTTTAATATATACACGCCTGTCTTTTTTAATCTTAGCACCCCGTCTTACTACCTATTCAGGTTTTAGGCACATTTACTAGTTACGCTAATGAGTTAGGGATGAAGAATATTGAAGTTAGAGGAAGTGTATCCACATTTGTGTGGAGGGAGAGTGGGGAAAACAATGCTCAGTATACCCGACAATAATTCAATCTCCGATCTCCTTGTCATCGGCAGTCTAGTCTAACCCGAGAGTGACGCCTTAGACCATGTGGCCACCAAAGTAGTTGCAAAAAGCATAAAACAGTTAAATTGGCCCTTTATAACACGTGATTTGAAATGATTCAAAATCATTGAATTACTATTTATAGTTTATAATTATAAACTACACTTGGTGAAATTGTGTGCAGTCAATATTTTATTGTTGAATGACTTAGTCTAAGTCGAGGTGTAGTTTTCTGTATTCTTCGTTTGACAACAATGAAATAGGAATCAGTTTGATTATTTTTTCATTTTAAAATAATTATTTTTCAATATGTGTTTTTATATATATTTAAGAATGGTTCAACTTGTCTCAATTCTAGTGTTTTCTAAAGTAGGCTACAAAACAATCGTGACACAATATGACGTCTGGTTCGAGTCATGGACCAACTATATTTTAGGCCTATATATGTTTGAGCTGTACTACCTAGGTTTTTGGTAGGAGAACCGTTCTGGAAGACTTTATTTCGTAGCAAAATCCTACTGTTTAGAAGTATTTTGGAAGGATATAAGGCCTTCCAGAAAGAAAGAAGTTTTTGGAAATTCTCCAAATCTTGAACTCTACTGCCAAAAAGAAGTTATAATCACAATTTCATGAATGGACGAATTTTGTTTCTTATTTTTCCTATATAACTGTACTAATGTAATTTTCGCACTAAAGCAATCAGTTTCTCAAGCGATGCAACGTTAAACAGTTTATTTCTAATTGGGATTACCTGAACGATTTAATTTCCTAAATAATTGCCGTTCGCAGTGACTGAGCATACACCATTTAATTATAATAAATGTTATATGATACAAGTAAAAACGTGACTATCATTAACAATAAATATGTCAATAAAACTAACGTAATACTTGAAATAATTACAAACTAAAGAAATCATCAGCAATGAATGACAACACAAAAACTACTTCAGTTGAAAAGGCATAAAATTGATCGTTTCATCTGCACCGCAGCACCGAATAAAAAAAAAACTACACTAGACCGTCGGAAAACAATGTATACTTCAAAGTAAACACAGTATCCACCATCGACCTTCATTTAATTAATATTGTACTTTTATACTTATATAGATATGATACTGCCACAACCACCAACACAAAATAAAAAGTCCATAAAAAATCCATATAGTATTCCGTTTTATAAGTTGAACTTATGTTAATAATTCTGTATTATACCAATAATCAAAACGTGATATTATTCAATTATTCTTTCTTATTTTTCATCGAGGGTGCCAGAACAAAGCACAACTAGGAATTAACATCAATCTAAATATGAAGAACCGTCAAAAGATTTATTAATAACAATTTGCTTAACTCTCCTGTATAAATCAACTTAACTCTTACCAATTGTCATTGACCATCTGTTTCTAGAAGCGTCACTGTTATTGAAACCCTGAACTTCTGACATGTTCCTATTAAGAGGTAGCGGAGATATTGATGTGTTTGTTCGTGTTATCATTGTGTGCTCTTCAATGTCAGCTGTGATTATCATTTACTTAAACCGTCTGACATTAAGGGGACAAGAGGAGTAGGGCTACATTTTGGGTAGGATGCACCCGTGGAAGATTCCAATGTGGAAAAGAACAATCCCCGCTGTTGCCAGTTCAGACCGAATTCCGGTCAACTTTGAACCCCCCTCCAGTGGTCATTGTTTAATCCTGATGATGGATTTATTCTCTCCTCCAAAGACGCGTTCCGGTCAGTTACTTCGATTAAGCCCTCTCATTTGTTATACTTAGTTTAAAATAATGTCCAATTTTCATAAAAAGGACCTTCTAGAGATTACAAACCCTTTTGTTTTGTGATGAACATTGATAACATTTGACTATGTTATTGGTGTGTTATTTTATACGTATTGATAAGAGGCCTATCTATCAAAAGTGACAGCTGTAGATCACATGATCTGACATATGGGTATGTGAAACTAGATCAAAAACTTTTCCAGCTGTCAGAAAATACCTTTTATATGAACATTTTGGAGTTAAGTCTGTATTTTATGTTTAATATTCGTCAAAACTAGCAAAATTTAATAAAAACGGTATCACGTTTCAGTCAGGTGTGCTAACCACTATATAGATCTCGTCAGTAGACCACATCGGTGGGGACGAGGCCTAAACGTAGAGCTCATATCTTCTTGTTTGTTGGTGATGGAGAGGTTAGGGTTGGAATCTCGGCTAGGTACAGGAGAAAAAACCACAACTCCATGCCGCAATCGAGCCACAACGACCGAAGGTGGTTTCTTCGACTTATATAAGAATGAGGAAGGTAGAATTTAAAGTAAATACACCCCACATTTACGCGTGGAGGTCAAGGGGGGAAAAATAAGGGAAAGGAGAGTTGGTAGGAGTATAATGAACTGTCACACCACAGAAATGCGAATATACTTTCTCTTAATTCTACCACCCTTCTTCTTAGCCTATAATTGTAACGTGGATAGCTCAAACGGGTAGTAAGATGGGATGTAAAGTAAAGTGTGTACTGTCAATTCGTCATAGGAGTGGTGGTAAGTGATAGCTAGCAAAAGTTTCCAAATATTCTCTCATGTGTCCATTCGCCAAAGCATATGATCTGGAAGACTGTATATTGATTTGATGTAACCTTTGGCAGTTAAAACTTTCACAACAAACTTTTGTTGCTTAATTATATTTTCCTTTTAATCGTTTTTACAACTTCTGCTAGCTGTCAGTTACCAACATTCCTATGATGAATGGATTCTACATTTCTGTGAATTGGCAGTCAGATAGACTTTGTCGGTAACCTTGGCAGGGGAGTAATAAATTAATAAATTAATAATATGCATACGACTTACGGGCACACTATTCCTAGAGTTCCCGTATGTCAGTCGTGACTGGTCTTACTTAACCTACTGACTGACTTAATTCATTTTGACTTAGTTTATTTTTAGAGAACAAGAGCTTATATTCAAGACAAAAGAGTTAACTTTCAATCAGAGCCGTTTTTAACTGGTGTTGGTCACTCCCACTACTTCGTGGTGAGCGGCCATGTTTCGATATTCATGGCTACGGCTATACTTGCGACCTGCCGCCGCGACCTCAACGTCAGCACGCCATGCCTCTTTTTAATATA
>CABEEJ010000076.1:150922-167512 GCA_901482245.1 Timema douglasi | reverse complement strand
TATATATATATATATATATATATGAGGGTGGCCCTAGGCAACTAAAGCCTAGCTACAGCGACTTGGTCACAAGCTTGAGCGACTTTGGGTCGCCCATATAAATAACATTGCATGAAGCTCTGGCGACATGGAAGCGGCGTTTTTGTAAAGGAAAGGATGAACAATGGAGATTTTTTATTTGTTATTATTATTATTATTATTATTTATATTATTATTATTAGCACCGCGTCTTACTAGCCGTTCGGGTTATACGCACTTACGCTCTTGTGTAATGTTAGGGTGATTGTGAGATGAAATGGAGGACCTACAGTTTAACGTGGGATCCGAACCGCGGTGGAGGCCTGGCATTCCCCACATTCACAAGATGTCTTGTCAGAGGTGAAGGAAGGGTTTGGTAATCAGATAAATCTATGCCGGGACCGAGGATTGAACCCCGGCCGCCAGCATAGAAGTCTGACACCTTACTCCTAGACCGCCAGGTCACCTTTTATTTGTTAAAAGGTATTAACTTTTGATTTAATGGAAATAATTAGTGAAGTAACTGACTAATAAAAAAAAATTCGACATAGCTCCTACGGAACTTTGAATTATATTTGAGTTAAATTATGTTAGAATGGAAGAATGTAAAAGAAGATCAGCTTCGAATTAAACTGCTCCATCATATTAATTTTTAAAAATGACATTTTATGCCATTTAAATTTTATTAAAATTACAGTTTGTAGAATCACAAGTTAAGAAACGCCTATCTATATTTTATTATTCCTTCTTCTTTTGTTCTAAAATTATATATTTTTTGGAATCTTTCTTAACATTTGCATGGATTTAAAAATAGCTTTAACGCATTTATAATATTTTACCGGGGTTTTAGTAATTAATAATTAAAACTTCACTAGATGTGGAAATGATATTTTATGTAACAATAAAACTATTCAAGAATATCCCAAACAGTGTTTATTTTATATAAAAAAAGTTTTTTGGTCAAAAGAGAACAAATGACCTCAAGCCATTTAAAAATGCTAAAAATTATTTAAAACTCATTTAGATACTCTTTGAATTATAAAATTAATCGACTTTGATATTATGCCTCTACCCAAATAGTCCCCCGATTTGGTTCTTGAACCAGTGACCCTCTTAACATGTTTTATTTTGGCAGGTTCTCTCGTTCAACCTGTGTGCCCAATTTTCATATTAAAAACCTTATATAACAAACAGCTATATTCCATTCACCGCAGGAATTGACTTCTGAAAGGCCTTTTTCTCTACCATAAATCTACTATATAGCAGGATATTGGTAGGAAAAAAGACCTTTCAGAGAATAATTCCTACCGTGAATGGAATATAGGAAAGCTACTGTGCCTATTTTAACGCATTCAAACGTCAGGTCATCCATCTGCAGATGTCACTTGTGATAGATAGTACTAATACCTATAAAAAGTAAGGCTTATAAAATAATAATAATAATAATAAGTTGTCAATTTTTGCCATAAAAACCATGTTTGTATTTTATAAAAGACCTTCCTCTGAAAATGGGATTGTAGACGTGAATGCAAATAAAACAGTTTCTAAATCTCTTCGTCCCATTTGGTTTATCACCGCGTCTTATATGTTCAGATTATACGCCTATAATTACGATAATCACTCTATTAAGGTAAGGATGAATAACGAAACATTTTAAAGTGAATCCACCCGCATTTGCGTATAAGGATAATGGGGAACCATTTAGGAAAATAATAAACTCAGTAGACCCGACCGAGATTCGAACCCTGATATGACCTGCTCTCCACCTTATCAGCAGGCCAGTCTAACGAGAGTGACGTCTAGATCGTTCGGACGCCGAAGCGGGTTTCTTCGTCTCTGAACTGTTTTAGTATAAAGGTGGTCAGTACCAGCAGCATCCATTACACAGAGCGCGGTACATTCCTGGCTGATGACGTCAGACAAAACACCCACACAAGCTGCACCGAGCACCTTTCTCTCCTGTTGAGATGTTTTAAGAGAAACACACCTGCCTTGCGCCTAACATGGGCTCACGATACAGACCTTTCACAGGAGTTGTGGACGTTTGCAGGGACAGGTCCACAAGACAAGCTTTGAGAAGTATTACTTTCTCTAAAGCATAACAACTAGCTCAATATAGGAGATAGGTCATAGGTGGCATAGTTTTTAAAGTCCGGCAATGAACTTTCGAGTTCCTAGTGTAATATAATAAATAAGAATGCAAGTACATATCTCCAAGCGAAGCTCCGAAATTTCAAAATTTCAAAATCCTAAACTAATATCAAGATTCGATTCAAAATTCCGAATCTGAAATATTCAAACTGGATTCAAAATTCAATTCTGGTTGGACGTTAGATTAGGATTCAATTCAAATTTAAAAAAAGTCGAACTTTTAAACATAATAGAAACTTGCCTCAATTTGTTATTAAAATACATTAAATAATTCTATATTTTTTTTATGTAAGTCATGTGATCAATCAAAATATTAAAATTTTATTTTAACGGTACATGATTTAAATGATATAGCTCTATTTCCTTGCTAGGCTTGACTTAAATTGAACTTAATATTCGATTAAGATTTGATTCGAAATTAAAAATTCTTGTATTTCTACCAGTTTAATCTCTAGGGCTATACCCACGAATTCATATCAGGTGATAGAACAAATTAAAGTTATACTTCTCTGACGTATGGCCAATTGAAATGGGGTATGGGAGCTATTGGTGACAGGGTGGAACGGGTCTGTTATTGTTTTCAATAACTCAATACTATAGGCCTATTCTGAAAATTGAAAAATGACACCTGGATACTCACTCAAATCTTAAATAATAGCTTTGGTTATTTGATTAAAAAAATTAATACAAGATAGGCTCCATCGATATTTGGGGAGAGGCCTCGCCTCAGGGCCCGATGATCATGGGTTGAACATCCTATGGAGGAAAAGTAAAGTCGTCGGTCCCATTTGGATTGTGGCATGTAAAAGAAACATGGAATCTATGTGAAAATACCTTTCCTGGAAAAATTGGTATGCTCTTTCACGTTCGCTCACATAAAATTCATTGTGGAAGGCAACGGAGAATCATCACACTTCCTGAGCTGCCCTAGTAAATTTATACCAGAAGGTGCAGGCAGCACTAACCAGTCAAAGGTCTAAGTGCATGCCCAGCTACCGATATATCGAAATAGCAACAAACTAACCTTTGGGTCTTTGACTTAAGAAGAACATAGGCGTATTCATATCAATGTCCATATTTCACTCATTTTATAAAAGTTGCTTTTTTAATATTCTCTTCTTCCTTTCCACCCTACAATAACTCATGAGAGGACGTCCCCCCATCCACATCCTCTCCGATAGCTATGCCCTTTATTATATCTTAAAAAAAAGTATTTATATCTGTGTTTTGATAATGATAAACTAAACTTTTGTTCAGAAAGTGCAAGTTAAACCTTTAGTATGATTTAGTTTTCTGGGTATATTTATCATGCACTTTATACATATAAGTACATGACTTATATACTAACTTATTTAAACTTTAGAACAAGCACAACACCTAGACTCCCTACCATCAATTAAGACACTGTGAAAGATAATCCTTTACATCACCCATGATAAATATTGATATTATTATAATCTTTTGTTAAGACCCTTGGCTCTGTCAAGTGCAATTTGCTTCACAACCGACCAAAGTATTCTTCCGTGTCAACAAGAGCAGATGGATCACGAAAACCGTAGATGGCTCTAGCTAGGTATAGCCCTAGTCTTAAGGAAAAATTATACGATTGGAAATACCAGTTCTCTCGAGAACCAGTGAAATTTTTATGTTAATATTTTCAACGCCCCTTCTAAGATAATGTATCGATGTATATTAATTGTCACATTTTCTTATTTTTTTGTTATAAGGCCGGTAAATTTCTATTGAAAAATGTTAATTTTATTGATATTTGATTACTGTTAAAATTATAGAGGTGTGTATATAAAAAGTATAATTCAATCTAATCAAAATGCTTCTATTCTTGAACAAACAGTTTCCGAAAAGAAAATTGCAAAACAATAAAATAGCTTGAAGATAACCCTTTGTTCCCATGGCTCTGCATTTCCACGCTATATGAAAAGGACCAATCGCCTTAAGCTTGTTTGGTTACATCTTCAAAATAATGAATCCAACAATAAATAAATATCCAAATACGCCATTTCTTCTTAGCAAAATGGTGAGTCCAATTATGTAAACTCTTTGGAGATATATTCGAAGGCAATTTTATCTGATTATCATATCCGGTTATGGTGCGCTGGCTTCTAATTTAGTTAGTAAAACACGATTAGATAGGAGCAAAATTTTAGAAACCAAGCAAATATTTTTTGCTGTCAAAATTGATAACATTTTATTTTATTATAAGTTTTTTTTTTTAGAATATACATGAAAAGTGACAGTAGAAAGCTGTGAAAAAAAAGACACTTTACTTTCTATGAAGTTAAAATTGTCGATCACAAGTTTCTTAGGTTTATGGTTCGATATTAGACACTGCTGAAAAAAAAAAATTACTTTTGTCTTGTTGGTCCTGAAATCCAATTTGTAAAAACCAGGTGTTTGGGCTGTCTGCTAAATATTATACACCTAAGTTCAATTTGTTTGTTGGTCATGCGCTTGTTGTACAGCACGTGTAAAAAATGCAAATTAAACACTCCAGAAAGAGCGAATTGACAACACGTATAAATTACATCGTTGCAATGAGACAATAAGTACAAAAGCATAATGTTAACATCAGCCCAACCAATCCCGGTGAGCCCCTATGAGTTTACTCTTCTCTCATTGGTCCGACAGATATTCTAGTATTCGTTCAGCTGTTTCCATCCCACGTCTGTCAGTGTGTGGTGCTTAGAAAGAAACATGACACCCTCATTTAATTGCACGGGGTCACACATTTTCTGCTGGCGTGCAGAGGGGAAGGTAAAGTCTAGTTTTTCTGTTTCTAAAAATAATTTTTCAGCAATATAATCATGTTTTATTTACATTCTTTTGTTCCCTTCTACAGGTACACTCCGTTTACATTGAAAACTTATAGCCTGAGCCTTACTTCCTCTATATTTTTTTTTAGCACTGCGTCTTACTACCCGTTCGGGCTAAACGCCTACTATTTACGCTAATGGTGTTTGGGATTAGGAAGATTATATTTAGAGAAAGTGTACCTACATTTGCATGGAAGAAGAGGTAAAAATCATTTAGGAGAAACCACCCTCAGTACACCTGAGATTCAAACCTCGATCTATACCAGTCATCAGAAGTCTAGTGCCTTAGACCATGCATTCACCGAAGATGGTCTGAACCTTATTGGAAATGAGCAAGGCAAGTTTGCTACCTTTCAAAGTAAACGAGGAGTACTTCAAAATGATAAACGTACGTAATCTCATACATCAACATTGTTTATTTCGTGATGGCTTAGTGGTTGGATGACACGAATACAAGACTCGAGAAACTCGGGTTTGATTCAGGATGATGCTATCCAATTAATAAATATCTAGGTGCTAGAGGGTAGTAATAGGAGTACTATCCTAGATAATAGATAGTAAATTATATAATGTATGTTTAGAAAGTGAACATTAATAGGTTGGCTACAATACTTTTATTATAAAACTCCCCTAATATCCCAGGTTTTCCAAACATTCAAATAAAATTCCCAGCTTAAAATTTCAGGATTTTATATTTTAGAAAACAATCCTAAAGGCTACTATGTATAAACATTATTATAAGTTCTGTTTCTATTGTTTAAAGTTTTAAGTAGGCCTATAATTTGTGGTCCTGTGTAAATGTAGTAGAGAACTTATTCTAAACAACCATCTTATGTTAGGATTGACATATCTAGGCAATGCATTTTGTTAGCATCGAGAAACAAAATCTCTCACTTTTGTTTTAATGATTAGGTGTAAATTCAGACAAGTAATTAAATTCCCTGAAATTGCCCTGTTTCCCCCGATATTAAGGAATTCTCTGACTTTTTCAAGCTTTCCCTGCCTGTAGCACCATGATTAAGAAGTTATTGAACTAACAAACAAAGAAATAGTTTTGATAAAATATTATTATGTTTGTATCTAAAACTATTTTTTATGGTAAAAGATAAATAGCAATCTAAATGATATGGAAATTAGCTAGGTAGTTCTAAAAGAATGCCTTCAAAACTGACTGAACTATATTGATTAATATTCTACAATATATATTGCTTTAAAACAACGATCAAATAACAAAGTAATAGTTTTAGGCAACACGTGAATTATTTGACCTTACGGGTAAAGTAAATGACAATGACTCGCAAGGCCCCGACTCCATCCCAACCTGGTACAATGGGCATGTTTTTTGGGGGGGCTACTGGAGGCACAGTTTCTCTTATATACTCTCATAATCCTTTATACCGTCCTAAGACCAAGTCTTAAACTTGTTAGAGTGGTGCACGCACAAGGATGGGGTTCAATCCCTGACTTGGTGTACACTGGGGATAGTTTTTTATAGTATTTCCCTCCCTCATATGAGTTTTCAGTCTTCTTTAAGGTAAATGCAGGTGCATTTAATTTAAATTCCTCTGTTTCAGCCCGTTATCTAAGATGAATTCACCAATAGATAGTTCTGGTATTAGAGCGTATTAATGAACAACTAAAAACATCTATTTTAATTTTTTGAGATATTTAACGTGACATTTCTGAGCCGAATGATTATCAGCCCAACAGGGTTCTTTTACATGCCACGATCAACATGGGATTTACGGCCTTTCCCTCTGAAGGAAGTTGTGCAACGGATTTTTATTGGTCAAGAAAAATACGTCGACTCCGACCGGGTTTGAGCCCACGAGCATCGGGTCCTGTGGTGAGCTCTTTACCACAAGACCACAGAGGTCAACAACCAATAATAATTAATTAAAAACACTTTAAAGGTATTGATAATATCTATCAAAATTGACAACCTGAAGATAACATGACTTGATGTGTGAGTGCGTGAAACTAGATCCCAAATAGCCAATACAAATTTTTAATCTCAAGTTACAAATTTATTGACAACAGATTTAAATACCCCTAAACGATATAAATATTTGAAGATGTTAATCTAAACTTCCGACAATGATGGATGAAAACTATCCTAAATAAGCCAGTCTTCGTCTTCACGCTTCAGCGGGAACAATCGCGCTAGATTTATTATTATATTCGTAGCTTTTCTAGTTTTTTGATAAGGTCCTTCCTATGAAAATTAGAAGAGATCCTGTTTTTTCAACTTTACTACCTGTAGGCTACATCAGATTAGTAACCAATTATATTTTAAATCTAGGACTGACACAAAAACGAGAGTTTCTAAATTTAAGCACCACTTTTCAATCAAGGAAATACACCACATCTCGTGGGCCTCACTAGGAAATGAACAAGATACTTTCAGATCGGTAGACATTCGCTATAAAAAAAACACAAAGATTTCAGTCTAATTTTTTGAAGGATACTTATAATTATAAAATTAATATTCATCCATCATTCTTAAATTACCCTATCAATACAATTGAGGGATCTGGTAGCGAGCAAGATTTGCACAGTGGAATCATGTGTAGGTCACTCTGTGATTATTCAGAGAGGGCGTGTTTAGTATCGAACAACGCCAAGTTTCCTAATATGGACCAGTCTCCAGTTCTGTCCTTTACAGAGCTCTCCTCCTTCACCTACCTTCACCTCTCTCCCCGTCTCAGGCTCTAGATGGCAAACAACTTTGGCCTTAGCCCCCTTTTTTTTTAACACACACACATCGGTCAATTTTCAAGTGTTTAAGGTGGGGTGGATGGGGAAGCAAGAAAATGCCGGTTTTCTTCCCTCCAGTTTTTATAGCAAAACTTTTTTTGGCCAAAATAAATAAAATATTCCCCCAGTACAAACATAAGAGTCTAATTTTCTTCTTAAGTTGATATCAAAAGCTGCTTGATATCTGTCATGAGCATTGTGGCATTATCTAACAAACATTTTAAAATAAAATGAAAAATTGTCATTAAATTCCAGAACACTCTTGACAGATACTAAAGAAATTTTGAGGTGGCCATGTGAAGAAAATTAAATTTTATGTTTGTACTGGAATAATATTTGATTTATTTTGGAAAACAAAGTTTTTCCATAAAAACTACAAAAACACTGCCTTTTTCTCGCGTCCCTTACCATCCCACCTTAAGAATAAAATTTCCTTTTAGATATTCATATGTGTATGCATCCAAAGCTTTTCATCTATTCACACTGTGGTGGCTCGTGTCAAAAAACTCTCCAAAGATGTCTTGATTCTTGAAGTTAATTATGGGTATGGAGGCTGGCGGACATAATTATAAGCTTTTGCGTTTCTACATGCACAGGCAATCTGTTAAATGTATGGTATGTATCAAGTTATAAAACCGGCACTAATTTAGATAAATGGTTAGAAAAAGTGAGATTTCTATGCATATTCTCTCAACCCCTTTTTTGGTCTCAAGGAGGAAGTGCAGGGGACGCGAGAAAAGTTAAGTGTTTTTGAAGATTTTATGGCGAGACTTTTTAAGCAAAATACGTTAAATATTGCTCCAATAAAAATATACTCTTTAAATTTCTTCACATGTTGATATCAACATTTCTTGAATATTTGTCATGACATAGTGGCATTAGATGAGAAACTTTTTAAATGAAGAGAAAAAATTGTCATTAAATATAGGAACACCTTTGACAAATCTTCAAAAGCTGTCAAGGTCGCCGTGCGAACAAAATTAAACTCGTTATGTTTCTAGTTATTGGATAACATTTTGATAGACTTGAGAGAGAGAGAGAGAGATAGGGTGTAATGAGATGGACTGGATATATAAGAATTAGCTCAAGATAGGGATAGGTGGCGTACTTTTGTGAGTGTGGTAATGAACTTTCAAATTACTAATTCAATAAAGTAATTAAGTATGTTTCTAGTTAAGAGATATTTTATTTATTTTGGCCAAAAAATGTTTTGCTCTAAAATCTGCAAAAACACCTTTTCTAGCGTCCATTACATTCCCATCTTAAAAGAGTTATTTTTTCACATAGCTTAATAGATAATAAATATAATTTGTACAGTTTAACTATCACAAAAATAGCCTTATCTGACAGCTAGAAAAGTTACTATACATCTATTGTCATGTTAACCATCACTTTTGATGGATATTAAGGGTGACCTGATGGTCTAGGGGTAAGGTGTAAGACTTCTGTGCTGAAGGTCCGGGGTTCAATCCTCGATCCCAGCATAGATTTATCTGATTTCCAAAACCTTCCTTCACCTCTGATAAGACGTGTATCAATCACAACTTGTGAATGTGGGGAATGCCAGGCCTCCACCGTGGTTCGGATTCTACGTTAAACTGTAGGTCCTCTATTTCATCTCACAATCACCCTACTATTACACATTAGCTTAAGTGCGTACAACCCGAACGGGTAGTAAGACGCAGTGCTAGTAATAATAATAATGCTAGATATTAACAATAAATCTACCTATAAAATAACACTAGTATTGTAGTAAAATATCACTGTTTGATGCAAATACAAGTTGCCCAAGTTTGCATCACCTCCAATAATTTTATAAAAGTCGCATTCTAATAACAACTTTTAAAAAAACGAGTATATCTCTGATGGACAGTAGCAGTCACTGTTGATACTGAGTCTTACTGCCCATTCGGGATGTACGCTTATATATAATCACGCTAAAGGTCTTAGAGATTTATAAGGCTATATATGTATTGGAAAAACCACCCTTATTCCAATTGACCGAGATTCAAACCTCGAACTACCCGACATCCGGAGTCCAGTCTACAGCGAGAGTAGCGTGTTAGACCACGCAGCCACCGAAGAGGGTCTGATAACTATTGTCACGACGCATAGCGGACATTGGACTTTGTTCTGTTTGTTAACGTAGTCCATTATTCAATTTTGACAGATAGTATTAATTCCTAGTATTTATAAGATAAATATAGCGGATATTTGTACAATATGTTCCTCAAATATTCTTCCCGCGATGATCCAACTTTACAGAGGTAAGGGTCAACACATGTGAAAACATGAATTGGAGGGCGGCAACTTTTAACTTGTCAGAATAAATATTGATGGTAATAAATTATTTGTCAAGAGAGGGAACCTTGAACTTGCTTCAGAAAGACAAGAGTTCCACTAGATGTTTTAATGCTGGCCAGTCTGGTCGACATTATTCGTTGAAGTTATATATAGGACCTATTTCTTTAACACTCTTTTCATTTGAAATCAGTTGGAGAGTGTTTTTATTTTTTCACTTATTAAAAAAAACGTAGTCATTAAAAAGGTCCATGTATGAAGAAAATGGTTTCGAAGCTTTTGTGTGAGTAAACAAGATTAATTTTCTCACACCAATGCAAGACTTGTAATTAACATATGAATGGATGTTTTACAACGTTTTTCACCCGGGAATAAATTCTTGAACAAGAACAGATTAAAGAACCCACGCCTCCATGAAAATATAATAGTATACCGGGTGTTTCAAGAGTCTAAATCAGTGGTTTTCAGCCTGAGGTACGCGAAGACATCTTAGGGGGTACGTAAAATTATATATATATATACACACACACACATTATATATATATATATATATATATATATAGGCCAACTTATAGAGTGGAACCGAAACAATTATATGATCTATAAGCTGAAGAAAGTGATGGACAACGTGCTGAGGTTTGTCTGACGTTCGGTGGAGCTCCTCTGAATGACATTATATTCAAAAAGTGAAAAAATTTAATTGTGTGGTTTGATTTTATTTAGCTACTGTCTATTTACTTTTCAGTTAAAGTGTTAATTTTCAGGTTTCGGCCCCATTCTTTATATATTTATTATTTATCTTAGAGCCATACCTTACTACCTGTTCAGGTTATACGCCTATGTAATAATTACACTAATGGGTTAGATATTAGGAAAGATTAATTTAGAGCAAGTGCATCCGCATTTGCATGGTAGGAGAATAGAAAACCATCCTCAGAACACCCGAATGAGATCGAACCTCGATCTCCCGGTCTTCAGTAGTCTAGTTTAGCAACAGAGTAGCGCGTTAAACCACGTGGCCACTGAAGTGGGTATTCTTTATACAGCTCTCATTTTCAGCTTGTTATTAAATACATTTTTTTAAATAATTTATTTAATTAGTTTTTGCAAAAAGCTTAACTTGAATTATGAACCAACCAATTTAAGGATACAAAATTTAAGAGAAATTATATCCGGGGGCACACGAACAATAAAGGTACATGCTTCAGTGGTCGCATGGTCTAAGGCATCACTCTCATGTTAGACTAAACTGCCGACGACAGGGTGATCGGGGTTCGAATCTTGGTCGAGTGTATTAAGGGTAGTTTTTCAAAGATGGTTTTCTACTCTCCCTCAACGTAAACTAGGGTACACTTCCTCTAAATTCAACCTTCCTCAATCCTAACCCATTAGCGTAGTTAGTAAACATGCGTATTAGCCTAAACAGGTAGTAAGACGTGGTGCTAAGCAAAAAAAATTATGCTATACCCTGATTTAGGTATGAAACCCGTTCTGGAAGGCCTTATTTCATACCAGAATCCTATTGTAGAGTAGTATTTTGGTAGCATAAAAGGCCTTCCATAACGGTAGTAGAAAGTCCTTTCAGAAAAACCTACCAAAATACAGTAGGATCTGGATTTTGCATGGATTGTAGGCTCGAGTTTGAAATATGTTTTTTGAACCTAATCAAGTGTGCGAACCGAGTGGAGCTTACTTATAACGTGCTCTACTTTCTAGAAACATAAAACTTTTATCGCCTTGTTGGCATGAGTTCTATCGAGTTAGAAAGGTGGAGGAAATAAAAAGAGTTTTATTGTTAACGCTACAAGCTAAATCTACATTCACATAGGTCGACTGATAACGCTTATCTAAAGCTTGCAACGTAGGATGTAGTCTTTTTAAGGTTGGTTGGTTGTTTAGCAGGTACAAATCTTCGGAGCGTAGGCTAGATCCCTCAAGGAGCTCTTTTAAGTATATAATATTCGGTAGATCATTGTTTACAGTTGTAAGATAAATATAGTTCAATGTTGTCGATGCTGGTTAGGCTACAATAGATTTATTTGTATTATTTTCTTAAAGGTTCTTATGATAGTCATACTTTTGGTGTGCTGTCTTAGGTTAAGTTATTTTACAACTTATTTACCAAAATAGTCAAATTTTCATAGGAAGTGTAGCTTAATAAATACAAATATATTTTTTGCGGCCAACATTGATTGCATTTTACTATGTTACGAGTGTTGTTTTATAAACATTGATAATATCGATAAAAAATATTATAAGTTGTAGATCACATGACTTAGCTTATGAATACGTAAAAGTATATCTAGCAACTTTTCTTTGTACGTGATTTGTTGGTCGCATCATCTAAGGTGTCAATATCACAATTGACTGAAATGCCAGTGATGGGGATATCAAGGTTCGAATTCCGGTCGGGTGAACTGAGAGTGTTTTTTCCCCCCCAAACAGTTTTCTATACTCCTTCCACGCAAATGGAGGTGCACCACCTCTAAATGCAACCTTCCTCGTCCCTAACACACCAGCGTAATCACTACATAGAATGTACAATCCGAATGCACTGATAATTTTTTTTAATGTTAGATAAGACCCTTTTTATGAAAATTGGACTGTAGTTGTTGCTGCGTACGTTAAAGACTCGATGCCTGGGGGGTTAATGTAGTCCAACTCACTGATTGGGTATTTGGAACTATGCACGTTTCGTGGCCTGGTAATATCGTAGTGGGTAGGTTAATTAATTACATTGCCCTTGTATTAAGTTTGCTTTATGTACGTGATATTTTTATTGATAAGTTTATTACAAAGGTTTAGCTTAATCTAGAGACATAGAATGAGGAGGGAAGTTGAAAGAAACATTATTCGTTTGGCAAGGGGATGGAAAATGTCATGTAGCTGAGCTGAGGGGGTGGAACACATTCCCCCAAGTCCAACATGCTAGGATTAAACATCCAAATTTCGATCAGAGTTATGGTGAGGAAGCAAGTAAGGGTGTTATTAAAGTTTTTATAGCAAAACTTTTTTGTTCAAAATAAATTAAAATATTGTTTCTAGACAAAAAGGGTTTAATTTCCTTTACATGGTGATCTCAAGATTTTTTAAATACCTGTAATGAGGATCATTACATCTAACGTTTTTAAATAAAGGGGAGCATAATTGCATCGAACAACTTTTTTAAATAAAAAGAAAGGAGTTGTTCAGGACACTCTTGACAGATTTTCAACATTCAACTGTTGAGGTCTTTATGTGGAAAAAATTAAACTTTATGTTTGTATAGAAGCAATATTTGATTTGTTTTTACTTTTTGCTATAAAAATTACACTCACACCAATCTTTTTTCGCGTTCCTTGCATGCCCATCTTAAAAGCTTTAAACCAAATAAAATTACTGTTAGATTGATATTTCTTTTCATTGCATCAAACAAACTATTTTAATCCATTGTAACGATTTAATTTGATTACTCAAAAATAATATGTGGATAGTAACTGATCGAATGATGTAAAAGTATTAGGACTATTCTCATCCCCCTTTCTAAGCGTTCTCCAAACACATACACACACATGCATACACAAAAGAAAGATTTGTTGAGGGCGTGGTGGCTCTCTAATCGAGACTAAATTGTAAGGTAACATTTTTTCTCAAGACACCATAATATATTTATTTTATTGTTACATAGAGCCTATCTCAAGCCCATCCATGACTAAGCCAATTGTTTCTCACTAATCCTACTAAGTCGATATATTTTCATTATTACAGTCAAACATTATTTTTTGTCTTTTGGGTAGCTCAAAAGAATGAGAATAACCTTTGTTAAAATGATAATAAAAATGCAAATATTGAAATAAAACCAAATATTTAAATGGGGTAAAAGTATGAAAATAAAAATTGGGTATTGCTCAGATACAAGCCAAACTAGTAGATACGAACTGTCAAATAGAACTGTGTGTTTAACGAAACAAAAGCTAACTATAACAATACTAAGACTAAAATAGTAGGTGTAGTTCAGTCACGGTATATTTTTAAATCTTTTTTCACATTTGAAAATGATCTAAAATAAGCCTATTACATTCATCCTAGTCACAAATATGTTATGAAACGTTGACAATTGATGGGATTTTAATTTTACTATTTAAGAGGCAAGTAAAAACATATTTTGAAAGTCGGCTTTGGAACTGGAAAAAAAAAAGTTATAAAATTAGCGTTAACCCAACTTCTACCCGTCACTATAAATAATTTTGCAACTCACCTGGCGAAAGGTTGCTCTTCTACTTCGTAAAAATCCTCGATAGGTTTCTGACAGATAAGTTTCTCCGCCTTCTCCGGGCTCAAGTCCAAATAACCAGGAGTTGAGGCCATTATAAAATTCACTACGCCTTTCATATCCTGATCACAATTAGGTCCTTCGACAAGTCCTGAAGGTGCGTCCAATTTCCTACTGCTTACACCATCTCCACCACTTCCTATGCCAAACACTTCGCGCATGTTATTGAAACCATAAATAGAGGTTGTTAAAAATATCTTTTACACTGTCTAAAAATTATATAAAATGGTTTTTAGTTCAAATAAATTATTTAAATAAATGTTAGTTACAAAATAAACTAACTAGATTCACCAATCGAACACGTCCTAATCTTAAACGACTGAAGAACTTTCTATCTCTTATCAGACGGAACGTTTATCTCAACCAACCAATCTTTTTATATGTTATCACACTTGTTTATCTCACAATAAATAATCTACCACATTTTAAAAATAACAACACATAAGACACAATTTATTGAAGTGGACTCCGAGGAGCTGGACTCGCACGTAACACACGTCCACTCTCCACGGAAGCTCAACAGCGAATGAAGATTGCTCCGCGGTTTAGCGCGTTTCTAACTTCTTTGCTTCTGTTAGTACAAGAGAGGTGCGCTTGTTGAGCCTCCTAAGCCCCTTTCTGTTTAGGCAACATTGCATTGAACCTTTTTTTTTCTCTCTCTCGCTCTTTCTCTCTCTAACAAAATGGAATGAGTAGAGACTTATCATATTATTCTTGAGGGGAAAAGGAGTCTGAACTGAAAGGGGAGGTAAGGGAAATGGAAGGGATGGACATTCTTTCGTCTTTTCCCGACCAATAGGGAAGTAGAGTGCAACGTCATGATAACGCTACTAGCTGTCTCAAAAAATTTATTTGATAAATTTATCAGTTCCATTGTGTTTGACAAACAAACCCATATTCGGCCGAAGTTTATTGACCGGCATACTAAACTTTTCTTAGCGTGGAACATTTAGAGAATAGAAAAAAAAAAGATAGAATTTCAACTATGTGGGTTTCCTGAAACATAAAGTAAAAAAAAACACTAATTTAAATTTATCGTGACATTTCTTCATTTAACTTTTTAGATTAATAGCTTTATTTTGTTCACAGCGTTTTACTAACCGTGAGGGTTAACCGTAAACCATTAACCGAGTTAGGGATTAGGGGGTTTAGTTTAGTGTAAATATACTCACATTTGTGTTGAAGAAATTGGGAAACCATCCCCTTCATTTAACCCAACAGGGATTTGAGCCTCGATCAATGGCAATACAGTTTATTGCAAGTGTGATGTCTCAAGCCATGTGACCACCGAAGTGAGATGACTAACTTTTTATTCAAGTAATCTTAGTAAAATAAAATGAAGTCAAATTTTCTTTAAATGTTACTAACCAAACATTCTGTATATTATAATTATATATATTTTTTAGCTTAAGTAGCTTTTATTTAGTTTTTAACAAAAAGTAAAAAAATAATTTTATCAACTTTTGTTACAATCATCACTGAATCCAACTAAAACATTTTTGTTTATGATTTCAATTTTTAAGTTGCCGATTTATGTAAAGTTCTTACGTAAAAATTAGCTTCCAAATTAGATTACTTCTAAAATATTTAATACATTTAAATATCTGGTGCTAGCCAAGGACGTACTATATAGCAGAATAAAACTCTGCTTACCCAGCCTGGATATGAACCCATATCTTCACATAACCAGAAAACTAAAAAAGATTATCTGGACATCATCGCCTACGTACCGAAAGGTACAGGTTTTTTTCCGTCAAACAGTGTGAAGGTTATTTTTTATCAACTGTGTTAAAGTTTACAAATCCAAATATTTGTCTTTTTATTCGATCATTTGTACAGTTGTACTCCATAAATTTGAAGCCAGTGTTTAAAAATGGCTACTGCCCAAATTTTTATTTTTATAAAAAGTGTGAACCTTTACAAAATCTTCTACCTAAAATAAGATGGTATTGTTTCTGAATAATGTCCTTTGTCTCATCTTTGCAGTTTATATTATTGGTGTGAGTAGTACAAAGCTCTGTATAGCGGAGTAGTCTACAAATGAGGCGCAAGGCCACGGAACGCAAGTTGAAAGGGAATAAAGACAGATGCTTTTCTTATCCCCCCTCTAAAACCATCTACTCGTTCTGTTGGCCGATTGTGTTTTGTTAGAAGCACTAGTGAGGAAGTAATAGGGGCAGATAAAAGAACTTGCTCGTGCCTCGCAAAAAAAAAAAAAAA
>CABEEJ010000076.1:70727-150710 GCA_901482245.1 Timema douglasi | reverse complement strand
AAAAAAAAAAAAAAACACTCAAAAATAAATTGTGACAAACTTTTTAGCGTGTTTCTTTTTTGTGTATTTTTTTTCTGGCTTTAGGAAAGATACCCGCTTTCCTTTTCTTATTTCGCTAATCCTATAAATGAATCTTTCTATAGTAAACACATAAAAATTAGACATATTTAAAAATATGGTCAGTTATTTATTAACTTTATTTTTTATAGTTTCTTACTACCCATTCGGATAATCCGCATACTTAACACTAAGAGGTTAGATTGATGAAGGTTACATTTTCCAGGAATGGACCCGCACTTTATTGAAAGAGGAGTGAAACCTACTTTAGTGGCTGAATGGTGTAAGGCGCTATTCTCGCAGTAGACTAGACTGCTGATGACGGGGAGATCAAGGTTCGAATCTCGGTCAAGTTTAGGTGAGGCTGGTTTTTCCCAAATAGTTTTCCACTCTCCCTCCACGCAAATGCGGGTACACCTCATTTATATATGGCCTTCCTTATTCTTAAGAACATTATCGTAACTAGTACATTAGCGTATAACCCGACCGGGTAGTATTACGTTGTTAAAAAAAATAACTATTTTGGAAAAACTGCGTGGCCAAGGACTGAAGTAAAACTGTTGATTAAATAAAATATTGTGAGTTTTAACAAATAATAATACTAATAATAATACGTAATATGATTGTAAATGTTTGACATTATAGCTGCGCACGATGATAACTATAAATAAGTGACATTCAATCAAAATCATCAAAACCATATTCAACAAATGGATTGTTTGTGTTAGTTGCATCAAGCAAAAATTATAATGTAAATGGATCTATTAAATCTACATCGAAATACAAAAAGAGATTTTAAAGGGCGAAATGGTTAGCAAAACTTTAACCAAAATCGGTAATACCGATTTGATATTTTAGCTTTTTATATCATATTTATCAGAATTTGGGATACTGTAGGGGTATTCTTAGTTTTTCTTATATAATTGCCTAAAATTTTAGCTTTCACACACAAACAGTATGTAAAACCCAATTTTTTCGTAATCTAGGATACATTAAGAATACATTTTCTTGTATAAAGGTCAATATTTTACATCACTATACGCTCTTTATACTTCACAAACATAAAAAGTACGTGTGTAGCTACAATATAAATCAATAGTACGAGGCACCAAACATACTTTATCTTTTGTCTTAAAATAGAAACTTTTACTAAAAATCTCATAAAATTTGTGAAACGAAATAATATACATTAGCAAACACTCCATTAAAGAACATAAATGAAATAATATATACTGTTATAGAAACATTGAGAAAAGAAGAACACCTCTTTGTCCTCCAAAGAGCACAAAAAAGAATTTCAATTTTTATACATCTATATATATATAGTTTCTGAACTATAATTATTATATATATATTACACTTATAGTTCAGAAACTGTTGGGCTTATAAACATATATTTCATGTGAAATATTTTTAATGGTATTATATCTTTATAATGATAAGCTATTTCGTATCTGATCAAAATTGTTATGATAAAAATTGAAAATTTCCGTTTATGTTAAGTAACTTTAAAATATTTTTCATGGGAAAATTTAAAGTTGTCATTTTGTTTGTAATGTTAGCCATTATTGTTTGAGCGGATTTCGCGAAAATCGATTC
Organism: Timema douglasi; assembly: GCA_901482245.1. Taxonomy (NCBI): domain Eukaryota; kingdom Metazoa; phylum Arthropoda; class Insecta; order Phasmatodea; family Timematidae; genus Timema; species Timema douglasi. Next base: position 149,054 of record CABEEJ010000076.1, on the reverse strand, counting down.
TTGCTCCTTTTCTCTTCAGTAAACTACGGTACCCTTAATTTTTTGGGTTAGATATCTAACTTAAAAAACTCCTCGGGGGAACCTTATTAAAACCTTAGATACCAAGTTTTATTCCAATCGGTAAATAGTTTAGGTTCTAGGCCAAGAAACAGATACACAGATAGACAAACAGACAGACAGACGGCATCAAGAAAATACTTTTTCGGTTTAAGGGGGTCATGAGATGTCGACATTATTTGATTAAAATCTCGAGTATGATTTTTTTTGTGAGATAACAATACTTCTCTCTCCTACGGGTCGAGGTAAAGTAAAACTCATATTGAACGGTTGAAATAGTCTAAGTATTGTTTAAAATTAATGATGAGATTTGACACGCTATCTATAGCGTCATGTTTCGCTAGAATGCCTATTTAATTGACATTTTTAAAGTTGCATAAAAGTTAAAACCTATACATTTAATAATAAGTAACGTGATACAAGTACCCATTAACTTATAATATAAAACTACACCACCAAAACCTTATTGATCCTGTTGGATGCATTTTTTTTTATCAAATTCATTATAAAAAAGTAGTCTAGATATGAACGTTTGACCTTGACAAGAATTAACTGTCGGTAATTGAAATAAAACTAGATTAGATAACATTTTATTTTATTCCTTTATGACTGTTTAGATTTGTGCTTGAACTTTGGTTGATTTTTTTAAATGGTATTTTATATTAGGTCGAAAAAAAGACGACCATCTATTTATAAAAGGCCCGTTTCAGTGGCCAAATCGTCTAAATTATCACTCGTGTTTAGACTGGCCTGCTAATTACGGGGAGATCAGGGTTCAGATCCCGATTGATTCTACCGACGGTGGTTTTTCCCTAAACGTTTTCCCCACTCTCTTTCCAAGCAAATTAAGGTATATTAACTCTAAAATGCTTCCTTCCTATTCCCGACACCATTAGAGTGATTACCACTATAATGTATGCATATATAACCTGACCCGGTAGTAAAATTCACTTCTTTTTTTTTTAGATACCCATCGGTGGACATATGTATTAAACGTCAATCTCGTCTAGTTTGATTTACCGGTGATGGGGAGATCAGGGTTCGAATACTGGCTGGGTGTAGTGAGTTTTTTTTTAGCTAAATAGTTTCCCATGCTTTCTCCATGAAAAATGAGGTTATTTTTCTTATACATTTTACCTTCCTTCTCTCTACCTTATTAGTGTAGTTAAATGTTGACGATGAGGATGGGTAGTAAGATGCGGCGTGGGATTTAAAAAATATCTCAAAGGAGCTCAGTGAGGAGAGAAAGAGAGAAGTGAAACTCAAATCCAGAATGCTATTGGTTTAAAAACCAAAAGGGTTTATCGCGATAATTGAAACTAAACCCTTACTACGACTCAGGATATCCTACTATATAGCTACAATCGGTTCGCCACTGAGGTTATGGTAACTGACAGCTAATAGAAGATTATTTACTGCAAACATTGGTCGAAACTTGAAAGTTAATAATGTTGACTATTTGGAAATAATTATTTTCTCTTGGTGATACTATATTATTAATCAAAAGTGTTAATAAACGCTTCTAATCATAATTCCCTAAGGATTACTATATAATTGGTTTTTCCATAACTTATTAAAAGAACAAAACAAAAATAAAACTATTGATTATTGTTTCAAGGTTATACAAACAAAAGATATTATAGTACATGAAAAAAATAAATTAAAACGTATTATATTCACACTTATATCTTGTTATAACTGGCCATAAAAATAAATAATAGTGTGTTTTTATAACTTAGAGATACAAAAATATTAGCTTTAAAATAAAAGTTTTTATTTTGTAAAAACATACGCATTAACACAGTCGAATGCCGTTTAAATGACGTAATAAACGACCTTGGGTTTTGTATGGCTCGCCATCTCAGTTTGTGAAGAGACCACATCCTTAAAATTATTATTAGCACCGCGTCTTACTACCCGTTCGGGCTATACGCACTTACGCTAATGTGTAATTGAAGGATGATTGTGAGATGAAATGGAGGACCTACAGTTTAACGTGGAATTCGAACCACGGTGGAGGCCTGGCATTCCCCACATTCACATATCTGTGCCGGGACCGAGGATTGAACCCCGGCCGCCAGCATAGAAGTCTGACACCTTACCCCTAGACCGCCAGGTCACCGACCACATCTTTAAAAGAAAAACATAATTAAAAACAGATTGTTTGTTGTGAAAGTTTCGACTGGCGAAAGTGACAACAAATCAACAATAATGGTCTTGCAGATCATACGGCTTGGCGAATGGATACATAAGAGTAGATGTAGTTGCTTTTGCCACCCCTCCAATCGCGAATCGACTTTACATAGCTAAAAAAATTTACCCCCCACTCTTTTCCTGGAATTTTTGGTTGATTATGTTTTACAGGCGTTTACGTGGGTGAGACTATCAGCAGCGCTAGAAATTGTTTTTGTTGTGAAAACCTACTGACTTGTATTTCTCCTGTTTCTGTATTAAACCACGTACAAACCTTAAGGACGAAACTGAACGAGCACAAACAAACAATTGTAAGCACAAACGAACATAAATGCGCACAAACGCGTGCAAATAAACATGGAAACGAGAAACCAGACCGAAAAGTTTAGTGTTCATTGACTTTCCGTCCTTCCGCTGCAGATTTATTTAATCTTCAAACAACAAAGAATGAATACTTTGACGACAAGGAGAAAAATTGCTTTGTCTGAGGTTCTGATACCTAACTGAGAAACTTATTTTATTCTCTCTCTTTGATATGATTCTTTAAAAAAAATTAAACCAAAAGAAATGATTACTATCGTGATATCAAGCCTCTATTATAACTTAACCTTCCACATTTAATTTAAGTATTATTATTTACTTGTAGAGACTGCCATTTCTTGTTAACTTTTTCAGGCTTGGTGTTGTATTTGGTGCCCAAGATGAACCAAGTGTTATAAGATCAGAAGTCTCCCAAAGTACAGGAAAATTTTCTACTTCGCTCATAATTGATAGTAATTATTGTATCATTTGACCACTCCAAAATATAATATTAAATAAGAAGGTAGAATTTTACAAGAAATGTATCCACATCTGCCTTGAGGGATGGCAGGGAGCCATTTAGGAAAAAGCACATCTCAGTACAGCCAGCCTGGATTTGAACCCAGCCTCTCCATTCCTAGAAAGTCATATTTTAAGACGAGATAAACGCATTAAAACCATTTGACCACCGATGCGGATGTGTGAAAAAAGAAAGAAAAAAAGGAGCCATAAAAAAAGTGTCGAGAACATTCTTGGCTGACCTACATTAATACAAATTGTTTTCGCTGGTATAAAACTATTTTTAGTTCCTAGGTTTTGATATGAAGGCTATAAAGGTGGCTTAATCTATGAGGTGAGAAAGAGGAGGGTACTTAGAAGAAATGTACCCGCATCAAAATGGAAAATTAAGGTAAAAATCACCCGTGTAAGCCTCCCGCCCCCTCCCTCTCCCAAATTCATTATCACCAATTCATCCGGCTGAGATTTGAACCTAGACCTCCCCGTAACTACCGACCAAATCTTTTGTGAGCATGAGGCCTTACAACTCGTGACTACTGGTTGCGGGTGTGTTTCAGCTGTTAAAATTGGCCTCATCTTTCAAAAATAACTTAATATCTACAAAGAACAACATGATTTTGTATTTGGAATACATGAAACAATAGTGACTTCTTCAACTGTTCCACTCACCACATCTTTCTTGTTTGGTCCGTCACTACCCGGGAAGTTGGTATTTGAATCCTGGCTGGATGTAATAGGGGTGTTCCCCCCCCCCCCCCCTTAAATAGCTTCCAACTCTACCTCCACGTAAATACGGACACATTTTATTTCAAATTCTGCCTTCCAGTTTCTACCCTAATCGGGTAAAATATGACCCACTTTGGTGGCCCCGTGGTCTAACGTGCTAATTTCGTGTTGGACTAGACTGCCGAAGACAGGGAGGGGTTCGATCCTGGTCGGGTGCACTGAGGGTGGTTTTTCTTAAATGGTTTTCCCACTCTCCCTTCACGTAAATGCGTGTGTATTTCCTCAAAATTAGTCCTTATTAATCCCTAACCCATTAGTGTAATTAGTATATAGGCGTATAATTCGAACGGGTAGTGAAAAACGGTGCTAAAAATAGTATAAAATATGAAGATAGGACGTGGTTCACACACGTACACATACAAAGGCTCAGCAATCCTACTCTATAGATACTTCCTTCCTAATATGCAGCTTTATACGACTCTCCGACTTGCAGTAAGTCGTGCGCGCTCCAAAGTTTATTACCGCCTGTTCGACGCACGTGTTCAATCATCATATATCATCAAAACACTCACACATATGGCGATATAAATTGCGGACTCTCTCCTTAGATGTTGACAGTCTCCTCGAATATAAAACTACCCATAACTTCCACACAATACCCTTTTAGCAATAAAATGTGCAAACAGGCTGTAGAAGAGTCCGTTTAGTCAATTTTTTTATTCTTCTCTTTTAATACAAAACTAATTTAGTTGATGCTTTATAAACTAACATTTTATTAAGGAAAAAACTTAGTTTTACAAAAAATGATGACAATGGCATGAAATGTGTTTCATTTTTATAATCGTTTTCCATTGTATGATAAAATAAATATGGAGGGGAATAGAAAAACAAATATTATAAATTTAAATACAATTTAGTAATATTGTAAATGTATGAAAAACAGGGGGAAAAAAATGATATGACACAATCGTATATACTTTCTCGTATAGTCTCTAATGACAAGATTTTTTTAATTAGCAGTAAAGTACCATTCTAATTTTTTTCTTCTTCCAAAAAACAAGTAGGTAGACCTACCATGTTTTTTTAAAAAATACTTTCTAGATACTCATTTTGAACCAAGCCATTAGAACCATTTTCGAATTCTAAAAAATTAATAACAAGTAAATTCAATTTAGAACTAGGGCAATTAATACCACGATTTCTCCAAGAGGTGGCCATTTAACATCTAATTATCAAATTCAAACGAAATAGATGATACTGTTTCGATTGTAGTAGCCCCGAGGATGTATTGCATTTTAAAACCTACTTTTCGTCGTTCAGGGAACATAAAATGTCAATAAGACTTGTAAAAAAAAATTATTTTAAGAACATTTGATTTGACGTATATATTATAATAATAGGCCTACATATACAGTAAGTAACCATTGTGATTGGTTTAATTTTTCAAAATCACGGACAAAATATTTATGTAAGGAGCTTTCTAAATATCTTGTGGGAGGAGATTGTCTTCTTGCCGCGATATGCAGTCCTATTTTAACTTGATGTAAAGTTGCGGATGCTAGTTTATAAGTAGGGCTCTGAAATATAGCTATTCTAGTAAGTAGGAATATTAAATATAATAAAAAGAATATAACTAACTCTCTGGTCTCAAATAGCTCGATAGTTCATGTACAGTACACTAGAATGTAAGCTCGCCAATCAACCTTATCCTGAGACACCTTCATCCAATCCCTATAACCTGACACCCCAATCTCCTTACTATCACTACACCGACTTTTTTTCCTAACAAGGGGTCCTTGATTCATCAATTTTACCTGATAAAATTTTGCATACACGTCTTTAATCACCCATACGCACCCCATGACCAGATTAAATTGTATCATTTACATAAAGTGATCGATAAAAGCTACTTCTCTCATGTCTAATAAGTGTAGGTTTAATAGCAAAAACAATAAAAAAAGATGACAAAAAGTAAACTATTGCCACCATGTTTTATTTATATACTTTGTTTTATATAGGATCACGATTACTAAAATTATGTTTCCTTTTGTTTTTAATAAAGTTATTGAATACCTAAACAAGGACACCCAACTATAAACAGTGTATTGTCTGCATTTTGCAGTCGTCCAGTGAACATGCGAGAAAATCCTTGAATATATTCTTAGGAATACATTTTGTCCTTTACAAGTATTTTATTTTACGGACTGAACTTTATCAATATCAGTTTCTTTTCCGTTACAAAGTGGCGTAAAATTCTATGCTTATATAACAAACAACCATGCGAATTTCAATAAAACACAAATGCTAGGATTAAATATAACAAGGAAAGGTTTTTTTTTTTCGGATGTAGGCTGGTAGGTTTAATTAAGCTTAAGCCGTGTAAGTCGCTATTAATCGGCACACTGCCACAACAACATACTTTTGCTACTATATTTAAACATAAGAAACTGGGCAAACAAAGTTTTTTTAAAATTATATATTCAATCAATTTTGTTGCACATTTTACGTTAATGTATTAATTATTGTGAATTATTTATTTTTCATTACAACTTATTAATTCTAATATGTAGTTGTAGCAGCTTGTAGTTCGCTTTAATGCCAAGAAACCATTGGCTCCTGAAACCCTTTTAAGGTAGGGAGTTCCATCCGTGAGAGGGTTCTGGAGGCCCTCTCCCGGTAAGATTTCAAAAACCTAAACTATTCAAGAATCTATTTGCGAGTTTATTCCTTCTGTGTAACACTTTTATTATTATCCAACACCGCATATTACTTTCTGTTCAGGCTATATGCATACGTAATATTTACCCTATTGAGTTAGAAACGAGGAAGGTTAAATTTAGATAAATTTGACATGAAATGGCGTGGACGAAGAGTGGAAAACAAATTTGAAAAATCCGCTCCCATTACACCCAACCAGTATTCAAACCCCGATCTCCCAGTCATAGGAAGTTTAATCTAACACAAGAGTGACACCTTATACTATCCAGCCACCGAAGCAAGTATCATTTTTATCAACGTCTTTCTTAATCATAGCTTTTAGTCAGAACACAGTAAGAAGGAAGTTTAAAAAGTATATATTTTTGCAATCAAAATAAAATAAAATCTAACACCCCCGATCCCCCCCCCACCCTATATCAAAGGTTGATCCTTTACCAACGTTACAGCTCCATACCACATGAATTGGCATACAAACTGTCAGACTCCATCCTCATTGTTGTGTAAATTATGTAGTCTTAGTAAAGTAATTAGTAGCTTACGTTTGAAATTTATCTGAAACAAAAACTAATAATATATATATTTTATTTATTTGAGGTATTTAACGTGCACTTTCTGAACCGATTGATTATATCAGCAGACAACTTTTTAACTTACTTAAATCTAGAACAGACACAACATCCATACCCCGGCCGTTTTAACATCACCGTAAAAACAATTTATTCACCAATGATACCTTTTTCAGCCATGCTAGGAATCGAACTCCACACCTTTACTTCAGTAAACAAACACGCTACCGACTAAGATTAGGTGTCGGAATTATGAAAAAATAATGATTTTTCGTAAAATTCAAAGTTATATCATTAATTAGTCATGGCATGGATTAAGTCTGTTTTTATAAACAATTTTTTATATATAAAGTTTGAATTGTACATAAAAAATATCGGTGGAAAATGTCTTAGTAAATAAAAAAACTAGGGGGCTCAGGCCCCTCCATGTTTTGGAGTCTTGCTTTGAAAAGGGCTTTTAGTAACTTAAACTATATTTTCTGATAAAAGACTGATGGGGCTGAACAAGAAATGCCCCGGCCAAATAAGGTAAGCCCTTGTGTCTGTGCGTGTGTGCGTCAGAGAACGAGAGAAATGAATGGAGTATATGGGGTAATAATCCTAGTGAACTCTACCGAGGATTGAATCCCGGTCTATCGGGTTACATATTACATTCCAGAACACACATCTCCATAAGTGGTAATGTCAGTATTTAAGGTACAATGGCGAACCCATTAGACAAAAATAATACTGAACCTATTTAGGCACAACCTGGGCTTAATTCAATGGTCCTCTGGTATTGTAGTCCACCTCCTCGAATTACTCACCCATGGGACTCATGCTGGGAAGTAAGAACCCCCTCCGTGTCTGTGCGCCACTGAGGCGCCCTTGCCTTGTCTTTTAACCGCAAGAGGACGTATTAAAAGGCTGCTGTACAATCACGCAAAGGGAGGCTCTGAATTGGGAGCAGGGGAACAGAATAAGAAGGGAAGTTTCACGCAGAGGGGTCATGTGGAGCTAATGAAGGAGAAGAGGTCTTCACTGCGATTAGATAGAGAGAGAGAGGGTGGGGAGAGGGAGGAGACATAGAACTCACAGGGGGTCGATTGCTCTCTCAGGGCGATGGGGAGAATAAAACAGCAACATCCCTTGAGGGACTTGATGAAAGTGAAGGTCAGTAGAAGAAACAACTTCAGACAGACCTCGTCAATAGACTACACTGGAGGATATCATGAATTCATGAGAGATAATTCAGTTCATTGTAAAAACATACTAGCTCAAACAGTTTTCTTTTTCTTTCAGATTTAGGCTATATTTTATTAGATGTGGGGGACGTGATCGTGGCAAAACAGCAACAATAACTCGTGGAGGACCACCCTTGAAATGACAAGGGATAAAGGATGAATTATAAAAAAATACTTTGGTGAGAAAAACACTTACCTCTACTGCGGTCTAGGACAACTGGGCGCCAGGACAACTGGACGTTAAAATACTTTTTCATTTTATTTTTTAATTAACTTTTTTCTATTATAATGCAATGCATTTTCTTAGAATATAAGAAATGCACCATTTTTTCATATATTCTTCAATTAAAATTTAAAAGTGATGGATAAAAACTAAAAATGAACTTTTTTTAAACTAATCATATTTTTCAGCGCAACATCATATATTTTTCAATTACGTAAATATTCATTTTTGAAGTTGTTTTAAAAAAATCTTAGTAGCGGAAACTTAATTAATTCATATTGTTAAAGTTAACTTAACCTAACCTAACCTAGCCAGTGCAATGCATTAATACAAGACAAAGAACATTTAAATAAAATATGTTACGCATAATAAAAGAGTGCATCTTTTGCCTTTTACTCGTCCCTTTTTAATTAAAAAGAAAAAAGTGCATCGCATTATTCTAGAAAAAAAGTGAAAAGAAGGAATTTTAAAGGGAAAAAGTAGGTTTACTTTAGGCACCCAGTTATCCTGGCGCCCAGTTTTCTGGCACTCAATTGGCCGCGTCCAGCTGTTGGCGGTGCCCAGTTGTCCGAATCCGCCTCTACTGTAGCACTCACGGTCATCTTATGACTCTTTTGTTGCTTTTGTAGCTTCGGGAGGGTCGGGTGGTTAGATGTGGATAGGTTGGGATAAGAGAAGGGTATTGCCTGAAACACGCAGACATAAAATGTTCAATATCAGCGCGAAAGACAGCGAGTAAGAGTTTAAAGTGTGTAGTTGCGTGGCTCAGTGAAAGATGGTTTTTCTTTCCGGTTTAATAACCGAACTGAATGTTAGCCCAAGAGTCGGCCCTCTTATATTGGATGATTAAAAACTCAAGAAACCAAAAACACGAATATAATTTGACTAAACGCTTATGAAAGAAAAAGAAACACTAGTTATACAACACACATATTACACGCGGTGGGTGAGATACCACTCTAAAAGCGAAGCAATACATTTTGAAGTGTGCGGTCAAACTGAACTTATCCACACTTGCAGTCGAATAGGCATACCAGTAAAAATAAATGGTACAGAACTCCACACGAACTGTCTCGCTCTATTTCTTATAAATGGAGATATTTACTCAAAATTATTAATATAATATATACTATCAAACCCGAGAACAAATTGCGCTAGACATAAGTAATACATTTTTTATTCATGGTTTTAAGTTTCATAATTTTATTTTTAAATAATTAATGTCTTCATTTGTGTATTTGTATAAATACAAAATATCGATATTGGGTCAACACTTCGTATTAAATTTTGACTTCCGATTAAAATTTTCGTCATTTTACTGGGGGATATCTTAAGGTTATTGCGTCGCTATTAAATTTCTCTTTTATAAATGTTGACTAATTAAATAGGTAATTATTGACTATTGAGTCTAAAATGAGAGAGATAGAATCGTTATAGCCGATTTTGAGAAAATTGAATTTTTCTCTTATTAACCTTTAGTAAATTGCTATTAATCTTAGGGTTAGACAGATGGCGTTGCAAAAAAACACTTTTTAGGGTTCGTGGGGGTCATAAAACGTCGACATCCATCAACATCTCGGACTAGATTTTTTTTACGGTCGTAATAATTTACCTTAAAGTGTTGGCAAAGTTAAAAGTCATATATATTTGTGCATAGCTTGAAAACTTCAATTTTCTTAAAATCGGCTCTAACGATTTTAATTAAAATTCGTACCCAGGCGTTGATTAAAATCATAAATAAACTGGCTATTTTCATCTTCCCATGAAAATGAATTTTAGGATACTTTACAGAAGCTAAAATTTCCATATCGCCGCAACTATTTGAGATACTAAATAGCTTATCATTGTAATTTTGTAGTACTATTTAAAATACAAAACTTTTATATGAAATATATTTTTATAAAACCAACAGTTTCTGAGATATTGACAAATAGATTAATACAATTTTGTGAGCTTTAGTTGTAAAGGGATACTACTTAAGTTTGGACGCAATAATTCTCCAATGCCTTAGAGTAATTAAATATAATTAAGTCTTTTAAAAAAGCTTATGTTATTTGTCCTTAAACCTCTTAGGATACATGTCTGTACAATAAAGATCCATCCTCATTTTAAACTCAATAGTTAATATTTACATTTTTTATTGGTCAAAATTTATAAATAAGGAATTTAACAGCAATGCGATGACATTAAGATGTGCAACACCTAATAAAATGTTGAAAATTTTAACCGGAAGTTGAAATTTTAATACGAAGTGTTGACCCTTGTGGGCCAAAAATTAATCTTTTCTATCGGTCCAAACATACAAATGAGGACATCAATTCTTTAAAAATAATATTATAAAATTTAAAACCGGGACTAAATAAATGTTTTACATAAATATAGTGCAATTCATGCTTGTGTTTGCTAGTGTATATTATTTCGTTCCACATATATTACAAGCTTTGAGTTAATATCTCCATTTTTAACCAAGAGAGCGAGAAAGTCCGTGTGGAGTTCCATAGCATTTATTTTTACGATCACTATACTTAACCTTTTGTGTTAAAAAAGTTAAAAAATAAATATATATTTACGTATAGCTTTAAAGTTATTGTTTTTTTTAATTTGTTGTGAATAAAATATTTGTATAGTAAATAAATCTAGATATTTACAATGATGAATAATTTTATATCTCAAATAGTTTCGAAGATATGATAAAAAGCGAGAATTTACTCATCAGAGCGGAGCCCTTAAAGTCATTTTGCTGAAGTATTGAGAGTAACCATTTTGTTTAGTATATTTATGAATGTTTTGAAATGAAATTTAATCTAAATCGTTCGAGCTGTTTTTGAGAAAATCGACTTTTTCTCTTTTTGACCTTCATCAAACTACCCTTAATTTTAGGGCCAGATGTCAAATTCCAAAAACCCCTTGGGGCATCCCTATGAAAACACTAGATACCAAGTTTTAGCCAGATTGGTAAAATAGTTGAGGCTCTAGTTGGAAGTACAGATAGACATACGAAAATTCAAAAACCACTATTTTGGATTCGGGGGGTCATGAAACGTCGAGATTCATCAAAATCTTGAGTTCGATTTTCTAGGCGATCACAAAACTTTCTCTACCTGTAAGATAGCGAGAAAATAACAAGAGGGATAGGGGGAATGAAGCCAATCCACAGAGAAGAAAATAGGTTAATAGGCCTGACCTCTGGTGGCATTTCCAAAACAACAAAACGGCCCCAAGGTATATTAATATTTTTAATTAACTTGAACTAACCTTATAACAAACATAACTACCATAACGCTATGTCGTTAATTTTACCACTTATACGGAAAACGAGGTGATTCTATTTCAACAGTAAAAATTTCTGTTATTTTCAAAAATCGAAGTCCGAGCTCTTATATAGGTGAGATACCAAAGGCGTAGAAAACTATTTTTTCCAGGGGGCCCACCAGAAAATCTTGCTAAGCCTTTAGTCAATAAAAGTTTTAATAATTAAATATGTTACCCTCTAAAATATTTTCATCAAATTGCATGGATTTTAGGGGTTGGACCTTCCTGATCGGAGTTCATTAAAAGCTCACAATAGGGAGAAACATCATATGTAAAGCGCACAAAGATTTGATTCAAAAGCGCATAAAGTGACAACATGGCAGCAAAAATCTTGTGCCCACAATGATGGCGGGAATGAGCTATCAAGTCGACTGTTACTTTCCAAAATATAATCGGTAAACGGTAATAGCTTTCAACTATTTGGTGCTAGGTTAGGTTAGGCTAGGCTTGGTTAGGTAAGGTTAGGTTAGTCGAATGTCAACAAGCGGTGTTGCCATATGAGGTTCAGAGACTACACACAATGGTGCGCTTTTGATGAACCTACCTTGTGCGTTTCTGATATACCGGTACTCCAAAGCAGGTACTCAAATTTGGAATGTGAGCTTTCAGTACGTATCCCTTTTCCCCACATCGACCAGCTATTTCTACGCCTTTGTGTAATACATATTGAGATAAGGTGCCAGACTAACAATAATTAACCAATCCTTAATTTTTACATTTCGTTTCAACGCTAGAACTTACATTTATTGGGATTTGATAGCAAAGATTTAAGGTATCGAAAATTGTTATAGTAAAATCTATCATCTATTCTAGATTATTTTTATATGAGTAATCAAATTATTCTAGAATATTTTTATTTTATTTGTTTGTTTGTAATATTGGGAGTTGAACTCAAGACTAGTGGTGTAGTCATCTGTAAGCTTTGTTTTCTCGCTTTAGTTTGAATACAAATGTTAACCTAATAAATTAACTCTGAACGGGGAAGTCAGAGGATGTACTGAGGGGGCTTTCAAGTACAATGTGAGCACGTTAGAGGGGTGTAATGGTTGTCTGGTGGTCTAGGGGTAAGGTGTTGGACTCCTGTGCTGGGGTCGTGGGTTCAATCCTAGGTCCCAGCACAGATTTATCTGATTGCCAAGCCCTTCCTTCACCTCTGACAAGACGTGTATTAATCACAACTTGTGAATGTGTGGAACTCACCCTAACGGGTATTAAGATGTGCTGCTAATAATAATAGGGGTGTACATGAGAGGGAGAGGGGGTTTCGAGCTTTGATTATTTTTCCTGACAAATGGGAAGGGAAGGTCAGAACAATGTTTACGTAAGAGAGAGCGAGACGGGCAAGAATGGTGCAGTGACCCATTCATTCCAAATTTTAAGTGTCAAGACGTGAATTCAAGGACCTTGGTCATCAGATTAAAAGTGGTTAGAAGTTTTTTTATAACAATTATAATTCATGTATTCACTGATGATAATTGCTATTATAATTTGAATCAAGTATAAATTAACTTTTTTTATAATTACATTTTTTATTACTTTTATTTATTTAGTACAATAAACTTAAATTCATTTTACAATAGTACTTATTGTGATTTATTTCGCACCAATAATTTACACCTCTACGTTAATAATTACCACCAATTTATAAATTGTATAGAAATTAATGTTTATTCATGTGAACAATTTAAAAAAAATGTTGACAAATGCAACGTAAGTAAGATCGGAGGAGGGGGGATGTAGGAGATGGTCAGGCTTAATTTTGATACAAAGGAGAGGAGGGGGTTTAAAACGGCCAAAAATGTGTTTACGCAATACTTAAACGAATTCTGAAGGGTGATTTTTCCTAAATGGGTTCTTTGTCTTTTTCTGTATTGATGCGGTTATATTTCCTCTAAATTATACCTTAGTTATCATCGCTTCATAAGAGTAAATATGTACATACCCACCTCGGTGGCGTAGTTGGCTAACGCATTAGTCGTGTTGAGCTCGACTGCTGAGGACGGGGAGACTGAGGTTCAAATCTCGGTCGGGTGAACTGAGGGTGATTTTCCCTAAATGGTTTTCCACTCTCCTTCCACGCAAATGTGGGTTCATTTCCTCTAGTTCAACCTTCCTAATCCATTAGGGTAATTAGTACTTAAAGCGTACAACCCTTCTAGAAAATGTAAACATAATTTTTTAGTGTAAATATTGATAACGTTTTACCATATTATTATCGTTATTTTAAAAGTGTTGATAATATTCATTTAAAGTGACAACTGTGTGTGACTCTCACAACTTGACTTTTGAATACGGGAAAGTAAATCCAGTAACTTTTTTATTGTTATCTGTCAGCTATGTCCAATCGTAAGAAAATGAAACTGTTGGGTAAGACGCACTGTACACAAATAAAACACAACTGAAAATTCACATTGTGTTTGATTTACCGGTGAAAAGGTGTCCCTGTTAAAAACTGACCTTGAATCACCCGGGCTGGAAATAGTCCACATTTTACGTCTACAGATGGGATTTGAATCGGGAATTCAGGAACCACGCTTATTACCCCTGACTGGTTTTAAATCCAGTTAGTGAATAATTCCATGAATAATACGGAGTCCACTTTAAATGAACTCTTAAATTATAATAGCCGCATTAGTGTTAAGAGCCTATAAAGGAAATCATCAATATGTTAAAAAAATGTATATAATCAAAACGAGGTATTTTTGAGACATAATGATTAATTTTCAAAAAGTATACATGAAAATAACATATATCAAACTAATTAAGCTCTGTCATTAGCTTTAGAATTTATATTTTATGATTGTGATAAATTTAGGTAACCATTGCATTTATGAAAAAAACTTATCTACCATGCTAGATGTGTAAAATAGATTTATTTTAAAATACTATTATCAATATAGGTATTGCATGAGCAAAGCCGTTCTTTATCAATATTATTATTATTATTAGCACCGTGTCTTATTGCCCGTTTGGAGTATGCGCACTTACGCTAATGTGTAATGGTAGGGTGATTGTGAGATGAAATGGAGGACCTACAGTTTAACGTGGAATCCTAACCACGGTGGAGGTCTGACACTCCCCACATACACAAGATGTCTTGTCAGAGGTGAAGGAAGGGTTTGATAATCAGATAAATCTGTGCCGGGACCGAGGATTGAACCCCGGCCGCCAGCATAGAAGTCTGACACCTTACCCCTAGACCACCAGGCCACCCCGTTATTTATCATGTTTGCTATTATTAAATGCTCACATTTGTGGTACGCCGACTAAATGCCATGCTCATTTAGTTTAGCTAGCAGTGAGGGACAGTTTGAGGTTTAAATCCTGGCCAGGTTTACTGAGGCCCGTTTTCTATAGATGGTTTACCACTCTCTTACACACACATGCATAAACATTTACTTTCAATTTTACTTTCTTCATCACTAGCCCATTAGCGTAGTTAAATTCTTAGAGGTAGGTTGGTTAATAAAACCCTTAGCAAAGTAAAAATTAAAAACAGCTCTGGCAAACAGGTTAGTACCCAATATTTGTATTTAATAAATAGGTCCAGTTGGGGCCGACGGATTTTTCCTGATCGATAACAATCCGTCAGACAACTTCTTTCGGAGGGGAAGTAAATCCCTCGGTTCCATGTCAATTATGGAGTGTAAACGAACCCGAGAAGGTATGGAAAAATACCTTTCCCGGCAATTTTGGTAGGTCCTTTCGTTCTTTCATAGGAATTCTAGTTAGCTGATACAATCAGTTGGCTTAGAAAGTGCACGTTAAATACCAAAAATAAATAAAATAGACTAAAAATAAAATTAAAATAAATAGAATATGTAAACGTTAACGCATTAACAACACTGTGAAATAAACTTTTTCTTAACTTATAGCCCCAAAGGTTTGTGACGCGACCCAGCTTTCTGAACATTTCTCCGTTCGTTTGTCTTCCTCTTTCATCGGCACACAGTAGAGCCAACTTGATGAAATCCCCAAGGAATAATCCCTAAAATCTCCTCATCCTGTCCCCAGGAGAGATCCCAGCTCCCCTGTACCAACAGCTCACCCCGTGTGTTTCATTAGCACCCCTGCACGATCTCTAGAACATCCCTCCCCTCTCCCAGCCATGGACTAACAAGACAAGGATAATACCGATGATGATTGCTGCTGTTTTTTATTAATACGTTTAACGTAGGAGTGTAAGGAATGTAAGTTAAGGAAAGTTTTTATTATTTTTTTATGTTAAAACTTTTTTGCCAAAATAAAAATAATATTGCACCAACAGAAACACAGAGATTAATTTTATTCGCACGATGATATCAGTATTTGTTAAATATTTGTCAAGGGTGTCCTGGAATTTTATGACAACTTTTTCTCTTCACTTAAAGAGTTTTTCCATCAAACGTCTTGGATTGTTTCAACTAAATGGCAATTTTTTCACAAGAGACGAACCAGGATTAGCCAATGTTAGCGTATCGGTTGTACGTGAAGTCAACGCTATCTGGTTTGATTCCCATGACCAGGTTATCAGTTTTTACATCCATTAATATAAAAACATAGTCATCTTTATTACCTTCATTAGCTCAACAATCTTGCTATTGATCTGCTGCAAGCTTTCCACTTTTGTCTTTCCTGAGCCAAATTGGTTGACATCTTTGTACCATCTTCTGTCAACATAATCCGCTATCTGATTCAGGTACCTACTCAAGTTTTGGTCTTTATCTTGAATTTCTCCCTTCCACATTCCTTTCTATCGTTATCTTCGTTCAGCTAACATGTCTTCAGTGTATGGCCTACAATGATAACTCTTATCTGCAGCATAAAAATATAATTATTTATTTATTAACCTTTTCCTTTCCGTGTCGAAACGTTTAGAAAGTACTGAAACCATCATATCTTTCATCCATGATTTCTCCTATAGCTCCCCTATATTCTGAATATTCCCTACAATGGAGGAGGCTTGACTATTTCCCCTACTTGGAGACTTACTACACAAATACATACTAAGACCGTATGAAACGTATTCTTTCCATTGGCTGTTGAAATCTCCAAGAGCTTAAACCAACCTTTCCTTTCACAGGAGTGATGGAACGGAGATTAAATTATTGCCACCCGCATCGGTGGGCACGTAGACTAAATGTCAGGTTCATCTAGTTAGAGGTTTGTGTTCAAATATCCACAGGATGTATCGAGGTTTTTTTCTTTCTTAAATTATCTCCCACGTTTTCTCCACGCAAATGAGTGTATATTTCATCTAAATTTTACCTTATCCCAATACCTTTAGTCGTATTAAATGCAGATATCTTGTAAGGGTAATAAAAACTTGGCTTTGGGGTGTATTTTTTTACAAGGATTTATTTTACCATGCTAAGTGTGTTTTAAATTAGTTGAAATTAGTAATAGAGATTTTCTAAAGCGCATGACATAAGTGAATTAGTCTGCACTTGGCTACAAGTCGTTCTCCCAGTTAAAGTTTTCCATTCTTCATGAACAAATAATTAGACCCATATTCTGGCTTAGAACTAGTTTTAAAATGTGTGTTTTTCCAATGAAACGCAAAAAAAAAAAAAGAAGCCTCATATGAGACTAGTCAAACAAATATATAAAAAAAGTTGAAAATTAATTAAGAGATCGATCCTAAACGCTGTTTTTTTTACCGCGAATTATACATACAGACTATTGCAACTAATTAAACTAATCGAGAAGATATGACCAAAGAATAACCGTAAAAAAGATGTGTGGGAAGCCATTTAGGAAAGCTACCTTCATTTCACTTGACAGAGTTTCTAGCCCAGATATCCTCACCACAGTAAATCAAAACCGTGTGAGCTTGACTCCCTAATCGACGTGACCACCAATTAAGACTTTAAACGTCTGTAAATGTTTGATAATCATTACTGTTTATCCCCAACTAACTAACAATTCAACAATCAAATATTTAACAAGTTGTAAATTAGGGCATAAAATTGACGTGTTTGTTTTTCTTTATCAGATATGATTACTTTCATGTCATTAGAGAATCACACAACATAGTTTAGTAGTTATTTGAACCTTTATAGCTGCCACTCCCATATAATATTTCATAAACTTTTTTTTAAAGTACAAACGATCAACTATCATTACACACATAAATCGGGTACCACATCTTCTTATTAAATTTATACTCCTGCCTAGACACTTTATGGGTGCATCGCCACCCAAGGATAAAGCATATCTTTTGTAGGTAAAATAGCTCAAACCAGGCTTTGCATAATGGCATGGTTTTCTGTAGCTATACTTAAAAAACCCAACGGAATTAAGACAAGTGTAACCCATTTTATCATATTTATCCACCATAAATACATTGCAAAATGGTTATTTTAAATAGGGGAAGAAAACCCATTAAACTGATCTCAATTTAGATGTTGTAAAGTGAATAACGTATAAAACTACATACACTTCGATACAGTTTCTGGTTCGAGTGTAACCTCTTATATAATATCCCGGTTAATCAGATATGAGATGGGTTTTTAATAAATATACATATACAAGAAAAAAATCACCTCAACACATCCCAACTGGGTGCAGACAAAAGGGGCAGATAAAGCTATTTTCACACGCACTTAGTATAGATAGGATCACTAGCACCTGGGACTACAAGGGACTACGAACAGTGCATCCACATCATATTTCTCACCGCTAGAGTGAATAGATACCGACACGTTTGAAATCCCGCTCCCGTGACCACGTGACCGCTGGTGTTGGAATCACCTTACACACTCGGTCGCTATTGATGGGAATGTTGGAACTCGAATCACTGCCATGTGCACTTGTTGTGATTTTTATTAGCACCGCATTTTACTACCCGTTTGGGTTGTACACCTATTTATTAATTACATTTATGTGTTAAGGATTAGGAAGGTTTAATTTAAAGAAAGTACACCCACATTTGCGTGAAAACAGAGTTGAAAAACATTTAGGGAAAATCATCCTCAGTGCACCCGATTGTTGTCGAATCCCGATATCCCCGTCTTTGGCAGTCTAGTCTATTGTGAGAGTCGCACGTTACACCACATGGCCACCGAAGTGGATTTTTAGCCATCCTATTACTATGGAACGTGGGTGCATTTTTTAAGAATAAAATACCCCTTTCACTCTCTTACAGAGACTAAGCCGTGGATGACATTGTTTTTTGTGCATCATGTCTTACTAACCATTTAGGATCTCAACAGCTAGATACACTAATATATGAGTTGACCAGAATTTAGAGGAAATGTACCCGAATTCACAAACAAGTTTGATGACCTATTCCGTGCGCCAACTGGTATGATTACCCTTGGCGTAAGACAATCTATTTTCTCTCAAAGGTTCCATGCCTCACCACATTCTATAAAAGTTGAGGTTTCACTTGATTTTATCGGGAATAGAAGGAACAGTACATTCTATGTACTCGTGCATAGTACAGTATATGTATTCATTCTTTTTTTCCTTCTCACCTTCAGTTTTTATGGCTTGTATTTTACACCTTATAGAACGTTGCATTTTTTTTATGTTTTATTTGTAGAGGCTAACACCCATATCGTAAACATAAAATATACAGTGACTTCACGTTTACTGTCTGTTTCATACCCACGGCTAACGTAGATCACTGTTACAAGAATCCTCCCAAGATTCACTTCGTTGGCCGAACCGTCTAGGGAGTCATTATTATTATTATTATTATTATTATTATTGTATTATTACTAGCAACGCGTATTACTACCCGTTCGGGTTATACGCACTTACGCTAATGTGTAATGGTGGGGTGATTGTGAGATTAAATGGAGGACCTACAGTTTAACGTGGAATCCGAACCACGGTGGAGGCCTGGCATTGCCCACATTCACAAGTTGTGATCAATACAAACCCTTGTCTGGGAGTCATTCTTGTGTTAGACTAGTCTGCTGACGACAGGGAGATCGGAGTTCAAATCCCGTTAGGTTCTACTGGGGTTGGTTTTTTCTGATTGGTTTCTCACTTTCTTTCCACACAAATGCTGGTAGATTACCTCTAAAGTGCTTCCTTCCTCATCCTTATCTCATTAGTGTAATTATCATGTATGTGTATAGCCTGAACAGATAGTAAGGCGGGGTAGTGAAAAAAAGAAATATTGCCAGCGATACATACTTCATCATGGCCTACCGACCCCTCCTAGCGAGGGATCAAATAATTGTCTGAAACTTCCGCTACATTCAAGTGGTAAAACGCGGATCATATTCGGGGGAGGGAGAGGACACATATGAGAGTTATTACCGAGCCTGTATGAAGTACACATGGGGGAAGTCATGAATTGAGGGGAGAGTAATGTCGCGTTGCCATAGCTACGGGTGCCCTACGCCCATATCATGCCATCATAAATTCTTAAGGGGAGTTCCCGTTTAACTTTTTGTGGCACGACGGGATTGGTTTTTTTTTATCATGAGACTCAAGAAAGAGATGGGGGCGTGTTTTAATGAAAATATTGGATGGTGATAGTTTCTTTCCTCTTTAGAAACTTAAATGGATGGCTCATTAACGCTTAGAGCATTATTATTATTATTATTATTATTATTATTATTATTATTATTATTATTAATCACCTTATCAGACTATTTACTGACTGAGCTAATGGATAAAAGCTAAGAGTATAGCTGATGATTTAAGGCTGATATCCTTAGATCATCGGCAAGACGCTTTACTGATTTAACTAGGTGAATAGGAGCTAAGAGTATAGCTGATGATTAAAAGCTGAGATCCTTTGATCATTTGCAAGACCCTTTACAGACCAAACTAAGTGGATAGGAGCTAAGAATATAGATGAAGATTTAAACCTTAGATAATTAGTTGGACTTTATACGAACTAAGCTAAAGTTTCCACCAATTTTAGGCTGTTTGAGAGAATAGGCCGGGTGAACCTATAGGAAGGTTAGACGGACGGTTTGTTGGCCGACAGGAAGAGCGGCCAGTGGCGTGACGCGAGCCTGGGGGGCGAGTGTCAATAGAGGACAATGGCTCTACCCCCGGGTCAAAGACATGTTTGGAAACTGTTGGTTCTATCTCGCCGCTACTGTTGCGTGCGGCCGCGTCACGCTCCTCGGGTGGAATGCGTCCCCTCCTTCAAGGTCGCAAGGAAGTGATCGGCCATTTCGAACAATTGATGGGTGAGTGAGTCAACGGTGCCTGGATCACGACCAAGGTCTATCAAAACCAACCGACACGCGGAAGACACAAAATACGCGTATTTATGTAACCCCCCCCCCCCCAACAATATAAATNCCCCCCCCCCCCAAAAATGTGTAGATGTTTAATGCGAATGATATAACGTTCTGAAGTATAGTGGTCAGAGTACCTGTCTACAGATTCAGAGATGCCGGGTTTGATCTTCAGCACTTCCAAAATGTGTGTATGAAGTTGTGGGGTTCGGAACGAGGTCAAACTCGGACACACATAAAACGTAAATATTCACCATAATCTCAAGGTCGAGAATGTTCACGATTACAATACTTTCTTTTGATATGAGGAAGGAAAAGGCAAAAGTATTGTGGAGAGACGTTGGGTGATCACGGTACCTTTGATATTTTATTTTGGTTATCGATCGGATCTTAGGTACTATGGTTCTATAAATATTATATAGGGTCATAGTGTTATCTGATAAGATGAGACTGCTTCCGGTCAGTGTAAATGGAGTATACAGTCATCATCCCAGAGAGCAAGGTCGTTTGGTAGGCCCATTCCCCCAATTGCCGGCGACTAGAAAAAAATATTATATTAGTTTCAAATATTTTGATGTATTTTGCTAGCCAAGTGTAAGTTTTTACATAACCCGTAATATTGTATTAGTTTTAAATATATTGACGTATTTTTATAGACAATGTATTTCATAATTTGTTGTCTTCAACAGCACACAAAATGAACCAAGTACGAGCCAAAACGATTTCTAATTGTTGACTTCACACAATTTATTGGGACATGACATGGCTGTAGAAATATTATTGACTTCAAAAAATCATATGATGTTGGAAAAAGTTTTATTTATTGTTTATTTTCTTCATGGCTGCGTGCCATAAATTTGCGATCCTTAGTCTAGTGTACTGATCATGGGGAGGTCGGGGATCTAATCCCAACAAAGTATACCAAGAGTTATATTTTTCCGTAAATAGCTTCCACTCTAACTTCACAAAATTACAGTTACATTTACTCTAAACTCTACCTAAATTTTCCCTGTCCTGTTTGCGTGATAACAATTGTTTTAGCCGGGACGGGTAGTAAGACGTGGGGGTGAGGGTGAGGGTGAGAGTACTGAACATAGGTCCGGAAATACCTACTTTAAAAAGTTATATATAGTACAATACGGTTACCCTGAACCACTGAGATTGAACACTTC
This sequence comes from Timema douglasi, assembly GCA_901482245.1. Lineage (NCBI taxonomy): Eukaryota > Metazoa > Arthropoda > Insecta > Phasmatodea > Timematidae > Timema > Timema douglasi. Next base: position 126,854 of record CABEEJ010000076.1, on the reverse strand, counting down.
TGGAGCGTGAAGAAATGGTGAGATGGACTAGAGAATGGGTTTGGTTAGGTGGTGGTTAGGAAGGAGAGATTACAAATTTAGCACCGATTGCAAACTTTTTGAAAATCTTTTGTTATGCTTCATTCCTCCCTTCAAAATTTTATACTCTTTCAGTTTGTTATATTTTTACTTTTTAATATCTAAAAAATATATTGCAATTAGGATTTGGTAAATTAGGCTTAACTTGGGTTAAGATTCACACCGGCTCCACAACTTCATAATAACTATCATCAAATCATCTCATTGCGGGTACGTCGTGAAGACAACCCCCTATGGTGTTCTGTGCCAACAGAGCGGCTAATAGTCTACACATTAAGGGGAATAGTCATGGATGTCATGTCCAAGGCCGTAGCCGGGGGTGGGGGTTTAAAACCCCCGCGAAATTTTATGAACAAAATACATATGGTTTTATTTATGGTGCAAACAATATCAAAATTAAAATACAAATACAAATTAGGGGGCTGTGTTATCATAAAAAGCACTTCAGAGAGCTCTTCTAGAGGTGTTAAATATTACGAAATTTTCATAGCCTTCGGCATTTTGGGGCTTATTTTACCATAAAAAAAAGCACTTCACTGAGATTCAAAAAGTGTTTAATATTTATAAATTTTCCAAGCTTTCGGCAGCTAGGGGGTTATTTTAGCATGAAAAAAAAAAATCTTCAGAGAGCTTCTAGAACTGATTATCATTTAGAATTTTTCTAAAATCCAGCGATTTGGGGATGTGCCCACCAAACCCCCCCTTCCCCCCAATGAAATTATTGGCTGGCTACGGCCTTGGTCAGGTTCCTCCTGGTCATATATGCCATACGACAAGGAAAAAAAACACATGTGAACCCTCACCCAAAAAAAGGGAATTTTACAATTTAGTCCATCCCCATGTCTATCTGTCTATTTGTTCCTGACTACGGATCCAAAACGTTTTAGTAGACTTAGTTAAAACTTGATATTTAGGTTTAATAGAGCTGTATCTCAGGACTTTGTTTTTATTTTGATCCTAGCCCTCAAATTAGGTATAGTTTACTGATGAATGATTTTATTGAATTACAAATTTTTCAAAAATTGTTCTACAAATGTTGTTTTAAATCCATATCTGGCATTTGTTTGAAATTATAAATAGCTCTGTTATTGGGTTTTGGGAAAAAATTCGTTAAAATGTAGTTTGCTGATGAGAAATCTTTGAAAAATTGAAATATTTAGAAAATAGCTTTAACGATTTTGTTTAAAATGTAAGTCTGGGGATTGTTTGATATAAAAATACAGTATTTTTTTATTTTTGATAAATACTCGTTTATGTATAGTTTACTAATAGTTGATTCTTTTAAAACTTGAAATATTTTACGAATAGCTCTAGCGATTTAGTTCCAAATAGGTCTCTTGGCAGAGTTTTGCATGACAAATATCACTGTAGCTTGGTTTTGGGGATAGAAATATGTTAAAGTTTATTTAACTGATGATTGATTTTTCAAATCGTTTTAATATATAAAAATGGTTCTAACAATTTGGTTCGAAATGGATAACTTATGTGGTAAGTTAAAAAAAAAATCACTGTTTCCATTTGTTTTTCAAGTAATAGTAATTATTAATAATGGTTTTCAAAACAAAAATTATATTATCATATCAAAATAAAGTAAAAATATATACAAGTGGAAAATAAAAAATAATTTATGGAGATATTCCTGAGATGTATGATTTTTGAGCGAACCCACACAAAGTGGTAGTTCAGCCACACCGAACGTAAGAACTAGAACTGGTCCGGAACGATGCTCTGGTGGTATATATTATTATATTGTATGTATTGACTGTTCGCAGGATCGAACATCAAGAAAGGTAAGACATTTAGTGAATTTTCCATTTTTCCTTCTGGACTATTCCGGTTAATAGTTAACTTCTATTTGTGAAATTAGAATACAAATGTATATTGGATACAAATATATATATATATATATATATATATATAAAATAATTAAATATAAACCTCCATTGGCGGGAAGAAGAGCCAAGGCATCAGATTCGTTTGTCCAAGTATTTTGGAGACGTGGAGGTCAAAGTACGAATCTTTGTCGAGTATACTAAGTCACTAAATGTTTTTTCACTATTCCTATAAATAAATGTGGGTACAATTACTTAATAGTTTACCTTCTTCATCCTTGCTTCCCAAGTGTAAGACTGTGTAGAGCTCGGACGAATAGTAAGAAGTGGTGCACAAAACAAATATATATTTTTGAAATGTTTTAATAGTAATCTATTCCTAAAATGCGTGAATTTGTCAAACACAACATGGAATTCATGACAACAAGGCTTTAGAACAGAAAACAATATTATTACCCCTCAATAGTTAACAAATACATATTTTTTTTGTGTACTTTGGTTTGTGGTATATGTTTATTGTTTAGTCGAGACGTGATCAATCATCTTTGTGAAAAATATAACATTTTTAATGACCTTTGTAGCTCGAGTGTGACAGTTACAAATCTAGTTTATAATATTTCTAGATCCTGGAATAGTGGTGGGTGAAGGTCACTTTTTAAATGCGAAGTTAATTTAAAGCGAAATTTGAAACATGCAAAGTAAAGTTAAAATCTAAGATAAGATTTTTGTTGCTGTCCCATAGCATGATTTCTTAATTTTTAACCATTCATATCTGATTTTTTTTCTGTTTACATAAAAGATGTAATTTAATCAGTAGTCTGTGTTTAAATACTGTTTAGTGGCTGATTGACTATGTTTATTGAAATATCTAAATCGGTTTCTACAAATGTTTCAAAGATTCAAAAGTTATTGTTAGTTCCAAAGTCGGACTGAAGGAGATTTAAACTTATCCCCCGCCCATATCATGGCTATTTAAATGCTTGTAATTGTAACAGATTAATAAGGTTGTTGTATCATTTAATTTTACTTTTATTATTTAATTTATCTTTCTTCATATTTATCCCTAAACAATAAAACAACAATAATAAAATAAGGATCGTGGGATCAATTTAGATTTTTTACTAAACTTATTTATCTTGACATAAAAATACATTTCCTTCTACTGTGGTAGATATCAATACGCGATACATAAGAAAACAATTTGAAATATAAATCATATTAGATATTTTATCGTATTGACAATTGTCTTATTGCGCCTGGGATATTAATGATCGATTCAATTGACTTCTGAACAATTCAAATGTTTTATGACAAGCTACGACATTACCATCACAATGCTATCAATTAGATGTTGATTTATTATGTCTAAGTAGTTAATCTGTACTTTAACTACCAAAACTAATGCTTTTCTTTTCAGAAATACTTTAAACTTATTGAAACATTAACTGAAAAACTGTACCGATTTTAAGTTAGATTCAATGGTGATTTTTTAAGAACAATACCGGTCATATATTTTTAAAACGCAGAAAGTAATCCACTCAATCAAACACATAATTTTCGTTATGCTTTACCAATATAAAGGGTAGTTATATTTTTACACTTTAAAATAGTACTTTACTGTGATGTGATATATTAAATTTTGCCTTAAAGATATAAATTGTACAATATATCATTTTTTAGATGCCATTATCTACACATACCAGCTTAGGTGGTCGCATAGTCTAAGGCGTTAGTTACACTTTCAATAGCCTGGCCACAGATGACGGGGAGATCGGGGTTTGATTCCGGTCGTATGTAGAGAGGGTACTTTTCTCCTAAATGGATTTCCACTTTCCCTCCATGAAAATACGAGCACTTTCTTTAAATTCAATATTTCTAATCCTTAGCATATAAGATTAATTGGTACATAGGTTTATAGCTTGAACAGGAAGTAGGACGTGGTGCAAAATTATTATGTTTAAGTTAGGTTAACAGTTTTTACTTGTTTCACACCCTCATAATCACTATAATTTTTTTACTCGTTTATTTGAGGTAATTAACGTGCACTTTATGAACTGACTGATTGTATCAGCACAAGACTTATAAACTAACATAAATATAGAATGGACAAAGCCCCCAGACCCCAGTTAATTTTTTCACTATGAATCTTTCACCAATGATAATTTTTCGGCCATGCCAGGAATAGAATACTGAGCTAAGGGGTCGGACTAGAATTAACTATCACCATCACCTAATCTCATCGTGACATATACTCCATTCACGGTAGGAGTCACTCTCTGAAAGGTCTTTTTTCCTACCAATATACTACTATATAATAGAGTTCTGGTAGGGAAAAAGGCCTTTCAGAAAACAATTCCCACGCTGAACAGACTAGGAAGAGCTTCAAGGGAAATAATATACTATTAGTGCATTCGGGCGTACACTGGGCAAAGGTACATAATTAACTACTAATCTTCCTACCACAGACTAAGCAATGTAATATATATACACACACATATATATATATATATATATATATATTGTATATATATATATATATATATATATAAAGAGAGAGAGAAAGAGAGAGAGAGAAAGTACATAAGCGTATGTGTAATAAGACGCGGCTCTAAAAAAAGTTATCTCATAGGTTTGGAACTATTATTTGAACAACATGAAAATATTAATTAAAAAAAAATCAATTTAATATTACTCTATTATTAGCTTATGTGATACTTTTTATGTCACATTTGAAATTTTTTATTTTTTTGCTAAGACAAACGTGCTCACAAGTGTCACTGTATTTATACGTGCACACATTACTTTTATAAACTAAACCCAGTTCCCGTATGAGTACTTTTTTTCTCTCTTCATCAAGCGTATGAGTGGCAATAACAAGCCCCAAAGAATCTCAAGTATTCCTCCCATGATATTTTTTTTCTCGCAAGTAACCTGGAAGTCGTAAAGCGAACTTAAGGAATGTTTACACCACTGAGGTTGTAAAACAAATACGAGAAATATACTCTCGTCCTTCTGAAAGATTAAACACTGGTTTATTCCCTCGGTAGAGGATATTGTAGATATCTATAAACATAACATGTTAATGACCGAACATTTTACTAAGTTTTTTAAACCAATATATGAAATAAGAAATAAATCATTACAAGGGCCGCCTCATTAACGACGTTGCCTACTTGTTGATTTTCAAGCTATTTTAAGAAGCGGGTTGCATCTTAACTTGATACAGCTAAGCAGTCTAAGCACTACCACACTTACAGCAGCTCCGTGGCTTCTTTGGTGCTGACTGACAGCTCACAGCTGACTTCTGACAGTCGGCATTTAGGTATATACTTAAATTTTGACTGCCAGGAGTGACAGCTGCTAAACACCTGTTTTTGCGGATCATATGGTTCGGCGTAGGGATACATAATTTGGTCTAGTAACTGTTCAAAGCCATCAGCTGTGAGCTGTGAGCTTTCAGTCAGCACCAAAGAAGCCATGGAGCTTCTGTAGACATCAATGTACGAAATAGAAAGAGAAGGAAGAAAATGTGTAGTTCACCTTGCGAGACCACTTTTTTATCTAATGATAACACTCCCCCTCTTCCTCTGACAAGTTTAAACAATAACTACAATAACTACACTAATTGCGTCTTTAAAACATTGACTTACATTTTAAAATTTGTTTTTCCTTGTTTCCTTTTATAGCTTTACATATGTTGCAACGTACTTTTTTAATCTATATCCTTGCAGGAAGATACATGCAGGCCATTTTCGTGACTAAACCAAATAGCCAAAGTTGTAAAAACTACTTTTTACAAAAAACTACTTCAAGATAAAAAAAATAACATTGTGACAATATGGGACTATTTTTAGAATTATTTAATAATCTAAGTTTTTTTTTCAACGTTATATCTATAAAGCTCGCTGAAAAAAATAATTCATTAATTAGAAATTTCTGTCTTGACCTGCTGTAACATCACAGCTAGGCAACAGACGTTCGGCTCTTAAGGCAATATTTGATTCTATGATGCGTTATTTAAAAATATTGCTCACGCCAAAATAAAGTGGAAAGATTCCAACAGGGCTCTTTTTCACTTAACAACCTTATAGTTTGAGTTTTATTAATAGAAAAAATAAAGTGTGAATATGTGACAATAGTTCTTTTTCAACGGATTTTAAAATATATTTGCCGAGCTATGAGACTAGGCTTGTTGAAAAAGGACTTTAGATTTATTCTTATTTTAACAAATACGATACTTTTATTTTACAGGTTAACAACATAAAGTTTTAAGATATTTGAGAACTAGTAACGAACTTTCCTCTCTACTTTGAGATAAGAAGTTTCGTAGTTTAATTGTCCCTTTTTCTTATTGACATGACAAAACGTGGTTAGGTGAAGGCCGAAAGGGAGTATAAGCTTAGACAAAATCGAGAGGTAGTTCCAGAAAAAGACTCAAACCGTTATATTTTTAGCCGTGGGACCCTACCGCTATTGATACTCTCTCACTGACTGAGGCGGCTGCCTTAAGGGCCATTGGTTGGTCACGATCAGACTTCTGGAATGTAGAGTGTTATTAAAGTTTGTATATTTTGTTAAACACGTCACTCTTCAACGTGTTGAATAAAAAGATAGTAGTATAGGAAATAAAAGTGGCATTGAATGTCTTTGAAATTCATATAAAGATGTAATTGATATAATTTTATTATTAAAATAGGCTTATAAGTGCCAAATCTACCTCTTAGAATGGGGGGAGAGCGGGTGGCGGGATCTTGGTAGCAAAACACCATAAAGAATTACAATAGTACTAAAAATGTGGTATATATAGGCTGATTTTGGTAAAAATATGAAGAATACCGGATAGTTTCTAAAATTACTAAAACAATTTTAATGTAATCATACATCATATCATGTTATCTGCAGCTGTCACTTTTGATATACATTATCAATACCTATAAATTAACACAAATGATATAGTAACATTTTATCACTGTTGGCCGCAAAGAAATATGTTTTAACTTCTTAAACTGTTCTTATAACCAAAATCAAGGTATACTTTATGAGTCTTTGACTTTTCCCGTTATGGAAAATGTTCTAATAGTATAGAAGGATTGCGTATAATATACAATAGTATAATTCTTGTAGAAATAATCCCTTAGAAACTATAAACCTATTATTTGCTGTCAACATCGGTAACATTTTACTATATTACAAGTTTTATTTAATAGGTATATGTACCTATCGAGTGTGGTAGCTGCAGATAGCATAACCTGACGTATGAATACATGTAAGTAAAGAGATATAGTTAGCTGTCGTATAAGGCTCTTCCTTTGGTGATCCAATGATGGCAGAAGTATAGCCAAATTTAAATAGGACACCTATAGAAATTTCTAGATCCACTTGAATTCATACGTCAGGTCATGCTATCTGCAACTGTCACTTTTTAAAGATATTATCAACCTATAAGATAATACCAATAAATAGTAAACTTTTATTAAGTTTTACCTCGACAAATATATCTGTATTTTAGAAAAGAACCTCTATATGAAAATTGGACTTGAACTTATGTATATTGGTTTCTCGTTGAATGTTCTGTTTCCCTGATACCTCCCAGGAGACGATTGTTGTGGAATGTCCACACCATGTTACGTCCCTGGGAAGGTCACGCAGGACATATATGACCGGGCGGTAACCTCTCTTGGGCCGGCTTGTTTGGCACTGGTTGTCACCACAAAAAGCACGCATGGTCGAACATGTTCTGTACCAGCTCACGTATTTATCAAGACACACACACACACGGTGTCGACAACGTTCGCGACATGAGCGTTGATGTGTGTCTCGGAAACCTTCTCACCGCATTCTTAAAGAAGCCGGTAGAGTTATTTCCCCCCTCCCCCCCTTGTGAGGGGGATATAATAAAAATAAAATGATTACGCTGAAATATTTTGATTGTCATAAAATTGGTTTCCACTCATTGGAACGAACATTAACTAAAAATAATGTTAAGTAAAATAAACAAGTAGGCCTATATATTTAAACAAATAAACCTTCCCTATTTGATAATTAATTAATAAATTAAATCGAATGATGACTACGTAGCTTATATCAGGTTAGTTTATAAATTATCAATATTAATTCGTGTCTCTTACAAAATCAGTCTTTATAGCTGAATCAAATTCATTTAAGTGAAAAATACCTACCTTTATACAGGATTCAAACCCGGGAACTTTGGCTTTGGATTCATGAACGAGGATGGCCTAGAGTTAGAGCATTGGCACTCAAAATAAAAGGTCCCAGGTTCGATTTCCGTAGCCTGGCTGTAATTTTTAACTTATTTGAGTTAGTTTATAAATGTTTACCCTGGATCAGATGTTAATTTGACTTCCATAAATGCTTAGTATTTTTAACTGAAGATTGTCCGCATCGGTGGAACTGAGACATCAAGCCTGGTTTGATGTGGACAGGTAGGTTGAGATTTGAATCCCGGTAGATTGTATTGAGGTGGTTTCTTTCTAAATGGGTTTTCACTTCCTCCCTACACGAAAATGTGGGTACATTTTTTATAAGTTCCTACTTCTAAATCCTTGCTCCATTAGTATAAATATAGCTAGACTGGGCAGAAGAACGCAAAGTTCAGCATAGTAAAAAAGTTTTAAGTTGAACTAATGCAAGCGTTACTAGGACTAGAAATTGATCAATAACAAATTATACATTTTGTAGGAGATAGCCAGCCAGGACTCTGAAACACTTTGGTTCGAATCTCGGTGAGATTGAATTTCAGTCTTTACTTATTAGAATGCAAGATTATTGAGAATTGAAAATAAAATTGATTAAATTTGTCTCGAATTTAAAGGACGCTTGTATTAATCAGACTAATTTTAATATGCTTTTAGGAGTGTTTTTAAAACGTTCTATTTTATGTGCCAGGTGGTTTATATCAACCACATTGCAATGCTGTAACGTACGATGGATGTCTTATCGTAATGGCTTCTTAATCAACTCATCCATGACACACAAGAGGTGATCATACCAAAATCAATTTTATTGTTGAATGTTCGTAGTTATCACATATTTGAAACTATGCCATTGTTAGTAAAGAAATATCTATCAATCTTGTTGAAATATTGGCTTGAATGTTCAAAAACTTTGTGGAAACAAAAATTAGTACGATGCTGTGTGATGTACCACGTCTTACCAGTAGTTTTTTTTAGCACCCCATCTTACTACTTTATCGAGTTATATATATGCTTATGTACTAATTACGCTAATTGTTTTAGGGATTGGTAAGGTTATATTCAGTTGACATGTACTCCCATTTGCGGAGAGGGAGAGCGGAAAACTATTTTGGAAAACTACCTGACTGAGATTTGAACCTCAATCTCCCCGTCATCGGCAGTCTAGTCTGCTGCGAGAGTAACGCCTTATACCATGTCCCTCACGTGTTAGATTGAAATACTGATGACGAGGAGATCGGAGTTCAAATTTCTGTCTGGTATTCTAATAATAGTTAAAAATTTTGGCCTCGAAATTATGATAAATGTTTACGTTTTTTATGTGTCTGAACAAAAAATAAAGATAAGATTTTACCATTCTGTCCCCATATCTACCTTTTTGTCTGTCCCTGGCCGCAAATTTGAAACGGTTTGATGGATTTTGTTGAAACTTGATATTTAGATATCAGGAAACTGTTTTTGATTTTAGCCTTATACTTCAAATTAGGGGAAGTTTACTGATAAGTAATTTTTTGGAATTACAAATTTTTCAAAAATGGCTCTAATGATTTTGTTTAAAATAGATAACTAGGGAGTGTTTACATGGCTAATAAAATTGAATTCTTGTTTTTTGGGGCTAGATATGTTTTATAATGGTTTACTGATTACTAGATTCTCAAAATTTGAATATTAAAAAAAAATCTCTAGTTATTTGGTTCAAAAACAATATACTTGAGTTTAAGTTTTTTACATTATATGTTATGTATGTATTTGTTTTATATAAAAAATATTTTATAGTAGTTTACTGATGATTGATTTATGTAAAATTAGAATCGTTTTAAAAATAGTTCTAATGATTTTGTTCAAAGTGTGTATAGGGTGACTATTTTACATGTCCAATAAAAATAATATATGCTTATTTTTCTATAATACTTTCATTTAAAGGTAGCTTACTTACGATAAATTTGAAATTGGTATTGAAGATTCATTTAAAAATGGGTATAAGAAAATACTTTTTCATGATAAATAAGACTTATGATTTTATTTTTAGTAATTAAGAACAATTCCAGGATAGTTTTCAGATAAATTATTTTTAAAAAATTTGGTAATTTGTTTAAAATGTATTATCAATCTGGATTAAAATGTATGTATGTGATCGACAAGATATTGTGTTTGTTTTTATGAGGAAAACTTACTTAAGGGTGGTTAACTGAACATTAATTTTTAAAAGTTTTCTTTCGAGCTTTAATACACACTATGAAAAAGTTTTTGCGATTATATCTGGCAATTTATTTAATTTGAAACCAGCTGCAAGTGCCTGGCTTTATTTTTTAACATCACAAACCTGTGATCACGCGATTTAAGTCTTAAGGCTCGTAATATAATATGTAAAAATTAAAAGAATAAAATTCTTTACAACACCATTTTTTCCCTTAGTACGTTTGTAAAGTATCTTATTTCTAAATTAATTGGTTTTTAAGCGAACTCTTGGTAGTTACTCAGCCTTTGGCGTCAGGATTGTGTTATATATTAAAGTAAAAACAAACCTCTGAGGCATACTTCTGCTAATATCCCTAAGTAGTTTTTTATACCAAATATTCTATGTTTATATTTCTTGGTTTGGGAGCTACTCACATCAGTGATCACGTGGATTAAGATGTTGAGCTTGCAATATGTGTAAAAGTCCAGACCAACATTTTGAGATAATTTTGCAATAATTTTCGAATTACATAGAAGAATACATCCCAGTTTAAACTCTTAGTTTTTTCTTTAATTAACAAAGTTTTGTGAAGAGTTCTATCATTTCTATTGGCTGGTGCACACGAATTGCAGAGAAATTATTCCGCACTCTTACCCGAACTGCTGAATAAAGCTTCCAGGTAAAGTCTTACTCTTACAGTGAACTTTATATTAAAAAACAAATAAATAGTAAAGCAAATAAATTGTGGTCATAGTACTTTTTAAATATAATTTTTATTACATTTTTCTATCAAACATAATATTTGTTTAGGCTACACTAGGTTAGGAAGTTTACAAAGCTGGTTAAATCCAAAGACTATATTCTTCTAAAATGATTATTCCTTTTTGTCATAAGAAAAGTAAAAACATATTATATGAATAAAAACTTACCCAGTTACTAGAACTGCAACGCTGTGCAAAATGAACACTTAGAAACCCATCACCAATATCTCTGAATGATTAACTCACTGTATTAGAGATGTTATCCTCAAAGATAAACGTGTAACTGAAGTAAGGCTGTGATTAAGGTGAGGATGTAGGGAACACGAGAAAATGCAAGTGTTTTTTTTTAGTTTATAAAGCAAAACTTATTTGGTAAGAATGAATAAAATATTGATCAGTGGAAACATAAGAGTTTAATTTTCTCCACCTGGTTGTTATCAACAGTTGTTGAATATCTGTCATGAACATAGATGAATTAGGTGATATTTAAAAAAAATAAAGTTAAAAGATTGTCATTAATTTCCATACAACCAAATATTCAAGAAAAGTTGAGGTTAACATATAAAGAAAATTAAACACTCTTTATGTTGAAACAATATTTGATTTATTTTTTACCAAAACAATGTTTTGCTATAAAAACCGTAAAGCCACTTACCTTTTCTCGAGTTATGTGCATCCCCACCTTAATTATCTAAGTCTGGCCTTTGCCCAACTAAAGGTGATTAAATTTACTTGACGATTTTCTGTAGTTAGAGATTAATTAACCTATTTAGATACCTGCTTACACTTTATTCCGCAATAATTATTCAAGTGAACTCTTTTATGCTTCAATTCTCTAAACGGAAGAATAAGCGTAGATTATTCAACTAAGATTGTCGTGAAAATGCGTTTTTTTAAATGTGCTTTCATTTGCTTCTCCAACTTCTTTTTCCTATGTGGAGGAGCCGGGGGGGGGGAGGAGGGGGGGATGATGGTGATCAGTAATGCTACATTTGAGATGAGTGGCAGCCCTGGTCTTAGGTTAAGTCTTTTTCTAACACCTCATTTAACAACTGGTTTGGGTGATACGTTTATGTACTAAGCCCTAAATAAATGTGCTATGATCGAGAAAGATTAAATTTAAAGAAAGTGTGGTTTTATTCGCATTTAGGTTGGGGTAAGAGTCAAAATACATTTAGTGAAAAACCATTCTCAATACACTCATTTGATATTAGAACCCCGATCTTCCCCTTTTCTGTAGTCTAGGCTAAGTTAATTTTTAAATCGTACGACGATGATATAATTTGTGTGTTTATTAATAACACGTTAAGTAACTGAATGAAATGAAACAACTCACACAGATACATAGAAACAGATTAAAAAAAAAAAGTCCCTTAGTATCTTTTGAGAACGGAAACAAATCCGTGCATTGTATGTTGTCCTCCCTCACCCTAGGACTTAACGCGGCTTTTTCCTTTTCATCTTGTTCATTTCATTGATGGAATACTACGTAGATTTTAAAACAAAATTACGACTTCCGGGCACACGGCGGTCGCTTCCGTCCTTTTTTTTTTATCAATGAATGAGTCAGACTGCACGCGTGTACGTCGGATACAAAGAAGTTTCACTTTATCAGTCAACTTCCTTGTTTACTTAACTGTTTCATTGAAGAATCCCTTATAGTTAACTCTAGTTTAGTTTATCAGGAATCAGGAGTTGAATTTGAAAAAAAAAACAAAAACCTAGGACTTTAACATATTTAATAAGGGATCTATTCGCGCCAGTTATCACGTGGTTTTTGGAGTTAGGGTCTCAATGGACTAGATTGCCGGTGATGGGGAGGTCGTACCTTGGATTTCAACTAGGCACAGTCCTGTGAGAAGTAAAAGGTGCTTTGTAGATTATCCCAGCCAATCTCCACGCTTATCTGCGTACACCTCTTGACACTTTCCTAACTTTGTTCTTTGCTTGATCTTAAGGACCACGCTTAAAATTGAAAAATTGGCTGTATCTCAGAAAATTTAATATCGTCACCATCTTATGAAAAATCCAATTTTCAGATACTAACTTATTTAGTACTAGACCCTACCCCCACATTATTATTTTCAACACACATATTGAAGAATCATCATAGACTCTACCATAAAATATGAGTGACTATCGACATTTTTATGAGGAATAAATTAAATTTTCAAAATAAAATATAGCCTATGTTACTCGCTGATAATGTAGCTTTATATTGGTGAAAGAATTTTTAAAATCGGTCCAGTGGTTTTTGAGTTTATCCATTACAAACAAAAAAACAAATCTTTCCTCTTTATAGTGTCGATATAGTAGGACAGTTACGAATATATAAAATATTAAGATTAATTTTTTTCCCAGTGATTTGAAACTATTTTTTCTAGCACGAGTATGAACTTTAAAAGGTTTTTTAATGCACTTGAATCCACTTTTATGGTAACAAATTCGTGTCCATTAGCTGTGATCTCTCGGGTGTATTTTATTTTCATAAGAAAAAACAATGGTTTACCCTTATTGTTCTGCCAAATATTTCACACATTTGGTTTACGAATTTGGCCATTTTTGGGAACCTATCTTTGGTGAGTTAAAAATAAAATTTAGTTGCACTAACTTCCATGCCAGATTTCACTAAATAATAACTAATTTACAAAAAATATCTTAAATGGCATATTTATACAAGGTTTGGATCGGTCCGTATTGTATCTCAATTGATCAAAAGGTTCACGGGCCACGCAAAATCGTAGATAGGGCCATATTGTTGATATGCGTGCCATAGATTAAGACGCCTGCTGGTTGCTCTAAAGGCAGGGATCTAAAATTAAAGGCCCACGAACGTTTTTGTTTGCCCTCTCCCTGGCCCCACAGGGCTTTAAATACAAATTAGAAACATAATTTTTTTACCCCGCGTATCTGTGCCAGTTTGGGTATATTGATTACGTTTATGGAATTGGTATGAGTAAGGTAGACATTTAAAAGTAGTGTACCAGCATTTTCGTGTAGGGAGAATTGAAAACCATTTAGAAAATATCTATAATATACCTAATGGAGATTCGAACCATGATATCCATGCCACCAGCAATCTAGTTTAACATTAGAGTGACGCGTTTGACTTAGTAACCACGATGCCAAAATTTTATATATAAGAAAATTTCCCATTTCACAATAAGCCTCTCTTTGAAAAATCAGAAGCTATACTGATAATAAAAAAGGGTGTTTAAAAAAAAGTGTCATGTGTGCGTTTCCGTATCTAAAGACAAACGAATATGAAAGAAACATTCAATATTTTACTATCCCTATTTTTCAATTCTATTGTTCCAGTTTGTATAATGTAACTTACTTGTTTACATCACAGTTCAGAAATAAAAGAAATATATATATTTTTTCTGACAGCCACGTGGTTTCACTCAAATATATTCATTTTCTGGCCCTGTAGGCAGTTTGAGTTTGCAACCCTTACTCTAAGTTGATTATTTTCACAAACCATACTATTTGTATTTCATCAGGCGCTTTCTGGGGAATTTACTTCAACTTCAAAGCATGAATTCTATTTCCTTATATTAGTTTGTATGATTCTCTATGAGCCAGGACATTGCCAATAAAGAGTACTGTATTATTATTACTAGTATTATATTATTAACATTAAATTAAATTTTGATTTACTTAATGGTAAATTTTAAGGTCTTAGATAATTCAACTATCAACATTAAAAACACCCTCATATATCTACCCTTCGGGATCTAACCTCCGAACTCCCTCACTTCACCGGCAAACCAGACGAGACGAGACTAGCGCTCTAGTTAGTGTGCCCACCGATACATGTTGTGATAAGTTTAGTAGTACTAATTATTATTATTATTTAGAACCGCTTCTTACTACCCGTTCAGCTTAAGTAATAATTACGCTAATGAGTTAGGAATTGAGAAGGTTGAATATAGAGGAAGTGAACCCACATTTGAGTGGAGGGAGAGTGTAAAACCACCACCCAGTTTAGCCGAGTGAGATTTGAACCTTGATCTCTCCGCCCTCGGTAGCTTAGCTCAAGACTAAACAAACGAGTTACCTAACTACGACATCGAGGCACATTTTAGTACTAATAATATTTAAAGTAGCTATTACATTATCAACACTATCATAAAGAAGCTCATTGATCTAACAAAGGCCAGTTTCCTGTCCCTCCCAAAGGATACACCTAAGAAACGGCATGTAGCTTGTGACGTCACATCCGACGACACTACGTGCGCCTGTAGGCCTGCCTCCGAACTTCCGGCCAGCTTGACACACAGCTTCTTTTTCTTCTTATCCTCAAGGTTGGACAAAAGGGGGGGGCCGGCTATAGACACGTACACTATGGCTATGGCAGTCGTTGCTGAACACGTGGTTTAATATAAAGTTGATTGGACAGCTTTATGGTCATATCTGACAGTTGTGCGGTGCTACTTATAGTCCACTTTAGATAGGAAGGAACCTTATTTGACACAAGCGTTACTAAAACAACTTTCTGTTCATTTATACGTCAACTCATGTGATTTATAATTGTCACTTCTCAAAGATAAAGTAAGTACCTATAAAATAACATTAACAAGAAAGTAAATTTTATTAATATTGAGCCAAAAAATTAGTATTTAATAAACATTATCTTATATCCGAATCTTACTATAGATTATAGTCACTCATCAACTATGTTTTATAGATATACAAATTATACCAGGTGAAAAAAACAAACTTAAAACAAAGCGACAGCTGTAGAACACACAATTTGACGTAAGAGTGCATTTAAATAAATCTTTATCAAGGCTAAATTTAGTTTTCATCCAGTTGTTAGGCTCTACATTCTGTGGGCTGGTGACCACGAATTTCTCCCTATTCTATATTAATTTAGTTCTTGGTCATTACGCATACAATGTCAACGTAGCAAGGGGGCACTGCAGTCGTTGAGCTGGTGTCTTAAAGACTTACCTATACAGTAGGGTCTATATATATTTTTACTTTAAGAGGGCCACCTCAGTAAGTGAGAAATTTCCGAGCAGACGTTCAGCTCTAACACAATATTTAATTATACGATGCATCATTTCAAAATATGATTCACGTCAAAATAAAGTCAAAATATTCAAACAGGGATCTTTTTCCTTAACAACTCTATAGTTTGAGTTTTATTAATAGAAAAAAAAGAAGTATGAAAATGTGACATTAGTTCATTTCCAACGACATTTTAAGAATATTTTCGAAGCTATAAAACTATGCTTGATGGAAAAAGCTCTAGATTGAGCCTTTTTCTAACAAATATAATAATTTATTGACAGGCTCACAATCAAAAAATGTTAAGTTATTTGAGAGCTAGCAGTGAGCTTTAATCTTTAATTTGAGATAAGAAGTTTCGTGATTTTCCTTCCGTTATCTATTATTGACATGACAAAGGGTGGTTTTAGGTGAAGGGTGAAAGGGAGTATGAGCATAGACAGAAAATATAAGTAGTTCAATAAAACGACACAGACTATTGTGTTTCAAGCCGTGTGGCCTGACAGAGATTGATACTTTCTCGCTGATCGAGACGGCCGTTTTAATTTCGAATTTCTGCCACATACATTGTTAATGTGGCTAGTGGCACTGCGATCGGTGGGTTGAGGACTCCAATTATTTTGAAAATTAATTTACTCTTTTTCAGGAATACCTAATTTAAGATGGTGTTTCAAAGGAAGTTAAATATTTAACATTAGAGCTGGCTTTGTGGCTATCGGCTTATGTTTCAAATTTGATCAACATCCGACTAGTAGATTACAATGTAGGTGGAAAAAAAATAAATCTATAAAGACCCTACTTGAAAATTGATTTAATATAAAAGATTCTCGGATATTAGCCTTAACCCGTGGATACTTTAATACTATACCAGGGTAGCGCTGAGGAAGTTATACTTGGAGGGAGTACTGGAATTTGCGTTGAGTAAGAGTTCCGACGAGATTCGAACCATGACCTTCATCTAACTGGCAAACCAAACCAGACCAGGTATGAGGTATGCCTTAACCTGCATGTTTGTCGACGTGGCCTATCGGAATTTAAAAGGGCATAAACACAAGCACTATCAGCGCCTAGAAATAATTACAATGTGGGGAATGCCAGGCCTCCGCCGTGGCTCGGATTCCACGTTAAACTGTAGGTCCTTCATTTCATCTCACAATCACCCTACCATTACACATTAGCGCAAGTGTGTATAACCTGAACGGGTAGTAAGACGCGGTGCTAATAATAGTAATCATAATTACAAATAACAAAATAAAGTAAAAGAGTACGTTTGCTCCTTATACCAAGATTACGGAAATGACCTTATCTCACTAACGGTTCGAGCAATAGCCCAATCCGTTATTCGGTAACTTGCTATCAGTAACCTATGTAAAAATACCATGTACTGCTATTGTGTCATTTCCTTGTGCGATTGCTGTAATGTGTAACAAGTAGGACAGTGATAAGAGTACTTACAGTTTGAAAAGGAGCGGAAACAAAGGCACAGAGTCAAATTTCTTATAAGACTTTTTTGGTGGGGAAGCGGTTTCCGTATGGTTTGTTCAAGATCTCAGTTTTTTCTTTTCCGCTAAAAGGACTTGAATTAGATTTGACAAATAACTGCAAACCCTTTGTTGTAAAACATTTAGAATAATCAACGCTCCCTGGTGGCCACACAGTATAAGGCGTTGTGCTCACAATATAATGGCTGGTTGGTGACTCGAGGTCAAGTCTTGAATCTCAATACGTTGTATATGAGGGTGGTTTCTACAACCATTTTTCATGCTAAAAAGGGTGAATTTGCTCGTGCTAGTAAGAATACACAATAAAAATAATATACTATCATAGGTACTCATTAATCAATATCGTTCCTAGTAATATTTGAAGTTTAGCACCAGACGTTTGATTGCATTCCACTTGATCACCATTGAACGAGAGATTGCTGTTAGAGGTTCACTTAATCCTAGCCATCTCCTAGCCTAGGTTCACTTAACCTTAGCCATCTCCTGGCCTAGGTTCACTTAACCCTAGCCATCTCCTGGCCTAGGTTCACTTAACCCTAGCCATCTCCTGGCCTAGGTTCACTTAATCGTAGCCATCGCTATCCCTAAGGAGAATGGCTAGCATTTAAATAGAAGAAAATTTCCCACTTAATATATTATTACTTAACACAGGGGCTATTTAAAGACTTAAAATATGTAGCATAAATAAGTAGGGTTGTTATTTTATATTTACCTGCATTGGGGTGTAAATGACGAGAAAACATCAGTAATAAATCAAATGTGTAAAACCTCCTTCATGGCACTTGGTTGGGAATCGATTCTGGACCATTCCGTCACCGACAATCCAGTACATATGTTGATGCCTAACACTATGTGGTTCCCTTTGAGTGTCATATAACCAAAATAAATGTTGATGGGCTAACCATTAAATATGTTTTATTGAAGCAACATAGTACTAAAGCCTGATTTTCTTAAGAAGACAGCTAGAAAAGCTACTAGATCTCTTTTCACATATTCATACAATTCGTGTGATCTGTAGTTGTCACTAATGGTAGACATTATCAATATCTATAAAATAACACTAATAATATAGTAAAACATGATCATACCGACCACAAATATTTTTGCTGTATTTTTTTAAACTATCTTTCCTGTAAAAATTGTACTGTAAATTTGTGATACTAATGGAATTATTATCACACTTACGTTTATTCTTCTTCGTTTCCTACTTCGTGCGCACACATTTTAAACATTTCAATCAAAATATCAAGAATGGGAGTTGTTTTAAGACGCCTTGTAAAGATTATCAGGTTTTAAAACTAAGTCTTATGTTCTTATTGTACTCTAGAGAAACACCCGGAACCTACAGTGAGTACTTATTTAATTGTGAGTCACGCAGTTATTGAATATTGGTTTTATTTGGCCTCGTTGCATAACATTTATTGTCACACTTCTGTTGCAACATGTGATATGTATAGAGAGAAAGTGAGACTCATTCGTGATACAGTGAAAGGTAAGTGGACACATAAGTTATGATTTGTGTCCGACCATTAAGAACACATCTCACGTCCGATTAACCGGGATATAAGACATGAGATTACGCTATAACCGGTAAACATATCGAAGTGCAATTCTTCTTTAGACAGCAGTGAAATCAAAAACATTGAAATAGTTTTTTTTATTTAATAATAACTTTATTTCAATATGGTTTTATTATTTAAACAATATGTTAAAAAGTGTTTTAATGGTATTAATTTATTTATCTTCAAATGATCATACAATGTTGAAGATGTATAAATAGGCCTGAAAGTAAAACTATACTATTTTTAAAAATGTATTTGAATTATTTAAAGTGCACTTCCCGTACCGACTGATAATATCGTCACACGAAAATTTATATTAGCGAGAGTGAAAGGGCCTACCAACTTTACCGGGAAGATTATTTTCAGATAACTTCCAGGGTTCTTTTACATGCCACAATCGACATCGCACCGACCGTGAAGGAAGTTGTGATACGGATTTTTATCGCTCAAGGTGACCTGGCGGTCTAGGGGTAAGGTGTCAGACTTCTATGCTGGCGGCCGGGGTTCAATACTAGGTCCCGGCACAGATTTATCTGATTACCAAACCCTTCCTTCACCTCTGACAAGACATCTTGTGAATGTGGGGAATGCCAGGCCACCACCGTGATTCAGATTCCACGTTAAACTGTAGGTCCTCCATTTCGTCTCACAATCACCCTACCATTACACATTAGCGTAAGTGCGTATAAACCGAACGGGTAGTAAGACCCGGTGCTAATAATAATAATAATAATTTATCGCTCAAGAAAAATCCATCGAACCCGGCTGGTTTTGAGCCCAGTTGAGGTTGTGATTAGGATCGCCCAACCTTAAAATATAAGGGAGAAATGGCCCTGAACAAGGGACGAATCTGGGATAGCTCAGTCAAACGTCCCGGGTTCAATTCTCGTGTTCAGTTGTAATTTTTTAACTAATTTAAATTAATTTAAATGTGGTCTCGTCCATACGTACAGTGAGTGCTGTAATTGCAATGATCTGCAACCTGTGTGTTGATATTCACTCATCAATATTTTTATACCAACAAAAGCCTCACGTCCATTACCATATGGTGAGTCAGTGGTTTTTAGAGTGAGTCATTACCTCTTTTTTTTTTAAAGAAAAAGAAACCAATACTTGTTGACTTAAAATTACGTAGCTCTTGTAAATGACCTGCCAACATTTGGTTAACAGCAACGAGTGTTGTGTCAACATTGCATACTAAACAGGTTAAAAAGACAGAAGGGAGTGTTTACTCTTCAGATACTACTCCACCGCAAAGAACTAGCAAAGGGAATATACAGAAATGCTTTAAAGCTTAGTAAAAAACCCACTTAAAAATACAGGAGGCTTCTAAAGTGTGTGGAGCAAAACTAATTATCACCTCTTTACTAAGAATCAACAATTTAATCTTGTGTTATTTATTTCACAGGTGCGCTTAAGACAGCCGCTTCGGTCAGCGAGAAAGTATCGATCTGTGTCGATTTATGGAACTACTTTTATTACTCTCTAAGTTTATACTATATTTCGCCCTTCACCTACAACCACCCTTTGACATGTCAATTAAAAAAAGTGTAAAGAAAACTATTAAACTGCTTGTCTGACGATAGAGAGGAAAGTTCACGGCTAGTTCTAAAATATCTTAACATTTTCTATTGTGAGCCTATCAAGAAATTAATATACCGGTATTTGTTAGAG
The DNA here is from genome assembly GCA_901482245.1 of Timema douglasi. Taxonomy (NCBI): domain Eukaryota; kingdom Metazoa; phylum Arthropoda; class Insecta; order Phasmatodea; family Timematidae; genus Timema; species Timema douglasi. The sequence goes on along the minus strand of CABEEJ010000076.1, from coordinate 106,038 downwards.
GAAGGCTAAATCTATAGTCCTTTTCCATCAAGCCTAGTCTCATAGAAAGAAAATAAGCTTAAAAATGTTGTTGAAAATGAGTTATATCACATTTTCAAGCATTTTAGTTTGTATTAATAAAACTAAAACTTAAAGGTTGTTTGTAGTTTCTAAAAGGTTTTTTCCTACCAGAATCCAAATATGGCTAGGCATTTTCATCAAGTTCCAAATCCATCGCAACTGCTTGACTCTTACTTACCTTACTCTATGGTTTTAGGAATTCGAAAGTTAGTTGCCACACTTACAAAAGTACGTCACCAATCCCTATCTTGAGCTATCTCTATCCAGTCCACCTCATTACACCCTATCTCTTTCAGATCCACTCTAATGTTATCCTCCCATCTTCGTCTAGGTCTTAACAATCGTATCTTCCCATTGGGTTTGCCAGACAATACCCTTAACACGGTTCTAGATTATTCCATTCATACTGTATCTCCTGGCCATTGATTGCTTGTTCCTAAAATATGTGGTTGCAGCTATAAACTAAAAATTTAAAACTCATATTTTTTATATTTACACACTTTTCAAATTTATATAACTTATTTGTCACATTGTCTCCCTACTCGTTTGGGATATATGCGTATGCGTTAGTTAGGCTAATGTGCTAGGAATGAGGGGCTTGAATTAAGAGGAAGTGTACTCACATTTGCGTGAAGGGAAATTTGAAAATCATTTATTAAAAAAAATTCTCAGTTCATCTAAATATAATCAAAACTCTGATATTCCTGTCATCTGCAGTACATTCTAGAATGAATCACACTTTACTTTATAGATGAACATAAGTTGTTAATCATTTCAAGAATATAAATGCCCTCTCGAAAAATACCCTGGAAACAGGATTGAAAACAGACATAATACTAAACAAAAACCTCTTCACCAAAACACATGTTATTAAAATAATCACCATCTTTTCAAACCAAGTCGTTTTGAAAGCCAGCAACTCTTTGTGAGGGGAACTGTACCTCTGAAGGTTCGTGGATCACAGGTCTAGAACTTGTGTCACCATCCACGTTAATTGTACTCAAACTTGAGCAAACTTGTTGCCAGATAATCAAGGTGTTATTATAAGAATCACGTCTTCTTCACTGGCAGTGGTGTTTTATTTTGAATGTTTAAATTTCGGAATGTCCGTTGGCAAGGCGAGCTGTAACAGGTCGGTTGGTAGGCATTGAGTCATCCTGCAGGAGGCACGGTCGGATGACTCCACAAACACGCATGTCCGTTACCAAAGGTTTTTTAAACGTACACACCCATGCCGCACACATCGTGTGTGGTTGCGCGCGCACCTAGTGAAAATCAACCGTTCACTGCACAAGCTAATAACTTAACTCATTTATCCTCGGTTGGCAAGACAGCGTGTAATAACAACAAAGATAGTTTGGATTAAGTAAATGTATTATTACCAGTGACAGGATTGGGATGACCTAAAAAAAATCAAAATATGACCTAAAAAGTGAGCTAAACATTCTAAAAAATGACATACAATTTTAAGAAAATTACTTAAAATATGAACAAAAATTCGTAATAAATACACAAGACTAAATCAAATACGCACTTTACAAAATATCAACTAGAAAAATAAATCTGCGATGAAAAATCTTTATCAACTAAACTTTTGCGTTTTGATAATTATAATACTGCTTTATAAATATCTGCTTCCCAATGCAACATTCTCCTGCATATTTGCAGTGTATTAACCAAGGATGTGTGTTTTCTAGAAAGGCAAGTAAAGAGGATCTAAAGTTTATTTCCTGCGTTATCTTCTTTTTCTGACAACTATGTGTCGATAAAAATTATTTTAGAGTATTTATGCATTTATAAAACATCGATATTATTTAAAAAATACTCAAACATGCCTAAAAATGATTAAAACTGATTCAAAATGGATGCAAGCCAATTGTATATTACCTGAAATTCAAAAATGACTAAAAATGACCAAACACGATATATAAAATACAACCAAGGGGTCATGGACAGATTTTATGTACTGTACGTATGAACATTGTCTGGGATGAAAAAAAAAGTCATCAAAAAATTGTCCTTAGACGCTTAAGTTTCAGTATGGTATTTATTAGCAACTTAGGTGAGTTTGGAGGGGAACGTGAGCTAAGTTCAGTGAAAATTAAACAAACTTTGTCTCTGTAACGAAAATTTTTTGTTTCTGCCCAAAAGGTTTTTTTATATAAGCTATCATAAAATGGACCTTAACTTGTTTAATCCTTCATCTCTCCGTGAGGAAGAAAACCAAGAAAATAATCTTAGAAGAGGGAAGTTTTGAGGAAAAATGATGAATGTTCAAAATATTTATTTTAATTTTATAATTTTGTTAAGATTTTCTAGAAATATTATAAAGTAAACTTACTTAATTTTTAGTAAATAATATGTTGAATTTAAAATGTCTAAGCCTAGATTTATTTGGATAGTCTCATCATATAACCCCTCCTATTTTCCTTCTTTATTTAAGAGCAAACACCCCTCCATGTTAAAATTCACTAGTTGCCATTGAAAGAAATGCTCTAGAATTCACGAGGAAAAGAAGTAGAAATGATATTGTGAAAATAAATACTTCTGTTAGTTCGATATGGGGCTCTAGTTTTAGGCTTTAGAATTATATCTAGAAGTAATAATATTTATGGGCATATTTTAGAAATGTTTCTATGATTTTCTCCATTTCTCTTATTGGAACCTGAGGGAATTGTTGAGTTCGATGTTCTTTTCTATTAATGGAATTGAATAAATACATTTTAATAGCTAATCAAAAATAACCTAGACGGCCGTTACTTATAGAGTAAAACAGTTTTATCTTCTTTTCTAACGAGTTAGCTACAAAAATATAAAGTGAAGAAAGTATATCTGTTTTACGACACGTATTTGTACTTGGTTTATAAGATGATATATATTATATAAATGGTATCTTCTAAAACCACTCTAAGATGCACCTTACTACATATAAAAAGTTGTAATGATTTGGTTTTACTTACTCTTTTTAATCTTGCACTTAAGCCTTCATTCGACTAACCATTATGACACACACACAAAACATGGCAATAAAGTGATATAATTTCAAACATAAATATACAAATGCACTAAAATGTTTATTTGTTTGTGTTTGTGTGTGGATGCTGTAAATCCAAATCCATATATATATATAAATATTTTTAGGAGAAAATCAAACCCACTTCACCCCTCTCTCTCTCTCTCTCTCTCTCTCTATATATATATATATATATATATAGAGAGAGAGAGAGAGAGAGAAAGAAAGAAAGGGAGAGAGGGGTGAAGTGGGTTTGATTCTCTCCTAAAAATATTTTGTATTTGAGGTTAAAATCTCTTTATTATTATAATATTCTTTTTAGTTGAGGCTGAAATAGTCCCTGAAATCTCTCTTTTGATTCCAGAAAAAAATATTTTTGGATTTGAGAATGAACTCTCTTCTGAACTCTATTTTATAATTTGAAGTTGAAATTTTGTTATTGTTGACCAAGTTTTATAGAAAACCAATTATATTTAACAATTCACACTGATAGTGACCAGTTATTGAATTATTGAATATAAATTATTAGTTTTTTGGATAGCCCAAATGGGTAGTAGGACTAAGACATGGCACACGTGGTACTACGTGTGTGTGCACCACTATTTCAGCTTCAACTAAAAAAATAAATAAAAAAATAATGGAGATATTTTAACCTCAAATACAAAATATTTTTAGGAAAAAATTAAACCTCAAATCGCAATATATATTTAAGAAGATTTAAACATTAAATTCCCAAAATAAGCGTCAGTAGAGATTTCAACCTCAAATTCAAAATAGAAGTTTCAGGATGAATTTAAATTTCAAAATCAAAGAGGAGAGATTTAAACTTCGAATTCAAAGAGAAATTTCGTGTTCGGTACTAACATAATCTATAACAGCTTTCATCAAATTACTCTTTGTTGATTTTCTTTCTTAGATAAATAGTAATACATGAAATATTCTTGTCAACATTATTACTATATTGAATGTATTGTGTGTGGCAGTAGTTCTCAAAAGGAGTTCCACGGAAACCCAGGGTTTCATGAAGATGTTTCAGAGGCTCCATAAAACGATTGTGTGTAGTGGCGATACATATATTATTAATGCTAATACATTTTTATATTAACAATTTATAAACATCCATATCATTAGAAGCATATCCAGTTTAGTAATAAAATGAAAATTATATATCTTAATAACACTATTAATCACAATTTGTGAATTTGAGGAATGCCAGGCCTCCACCGTGGTTCGGATTCCACGTTAAACTGTAGGTCCTTCATTTCATCTCACAATCACCCTTACATTACACATTAGCGTAAGTGCGTATAACCCGAACGGGCAGTAAGACGCGGTAATAATAATAATAATAATAATAATAATAACACTATTAAAATCTAAAAAAAACTATGTAATAAACCGTGGTTAGGTAACAGTAGATTTTTAAGTTATAACATATTATTTTTCCCATGAAAAATATTTAACATGAATTTAAGAAATACATTAATTTGTTTAGACTTAATTTATAACTCAAATATATACTTTTTAGTTGAACCTCTAAAACTTGTAGAATAGTTATAGAGGTGAGAGGGGATGTGACATAAACACATAGAGGTTCCTTAGTAGGTTCCATAGCTTTTATAGGGTTCCATAGGATAAAATAGTTGGATAACCACTGATGTAGGGTTATCTAGTTCTTTATAACTTTACCATAGGTTGAGCTAATCGTGACTGGATAATAGATAGAAAGAGTTTGCCAGCGTGAACGAGACTTAAATAATATGCGTGCTACGAGAAATACGTGTCACATGCAATCAATCATAATTACAAATTATGGGACTACAGAATATTGTCTAAGTGTTTCACACTTGACAGATTCTGAGAAGGTGGAGAAACTATCAATTTACTAACGTATGGCTAAGACATGAAACCTTTGTGTTGGGTTAAGTGATTTATGTATCTTTGTTTAAAAGTTACAAAGCTTCATTATTGAGGTTTTTCAGACAACTAATTGGTTCAAAGGGCCATAAACAAAAGGAGGGGTTTTAATTGTTCCCCTCCCCCAAAACGTTCTTCCCGAAAGATATGATTAATAATGAATTTTTGTGTTACTTTACAATGTATAGAGTAGTTACTAGTTAGAGTCTTATAAAATTCATAACACCTACAAACAACCTCATTTATGTTTAATTAAAAAAATATTTAAAACAATTAGGTTTAAATACAATTATAGTCATCTGTTGTTGGTGGACTTCATCACGAGCCCTCGATAACACCTACAAAAACCTCATTTATGTTTAATTAAAAAAATATTTAAAACAATTAGGTAAATACAATTATAGTCATCTGTTGTTGGGGGACTTCATCACGAGCCATCGAATGTAGGACCTTCAATCACCGCCCCTCTGCCCCCATCACCCTCACTTCCATCACACCCAACCAAAAAATTATAAAATACGACTCTGGGTTCTCTAATAACAAAAATGCTTTGTCCAATATTGCGCTGTGTCAATATTAGCTACTACGCCTCGGTTCCGGCACAAATTTATCTCATTGCCAAACCTGACAAGACGTGTATTAATCACAACTTGTGAATGTGGGGAATTTCATGCTTCCACCGTGGTTCGGATTCCATGTTAAATTGTAGGTTCTCCATTTCATCTCACAATCACCCTACCATTACACATTAACGTAAGCGACTATAACCCGAACGGGTAGTAAGACGCGGTGCTAATAATAATAATAATAATAATAATAATAATAATAATAAAGCTACTATGTATGCGCGGGTAAATTTTTGGATTACATAAACAGTGAGTGGTTGTTTTAGTTTTTACAAAAACTTACGTACAGAGCTTATCGTGAACTATGCTTGATACGGGGATATTATTGCTTCTCAACGCCAACAATAGTTAGTTGGACCGCCGCGGGAATAATTTTACATAGGAGCTAAAAAAAAAAGTTTATAGATCTACTTTAATATATTGATTATAACAAGAAGTATTTTCAAGTGTAAAGTTTTGAAAGATTCATGCTAATGTTAAGATCCCATCTTACCCTACGGATAGCACCTAACTTAGGTAGGTAATACAGTTCAAAACAGGCGTCAAATTTAGTTGTGGTTTTCAATAAAAAAATTTTAATGTCATTAAACTGGGTTACAATATTTAAAAAAATTCAAGGAACCGTTACTAAAAGGATCCCAATTTTTCTGTGTTAAATGAAGAATGTAGAAAACGGCACCTTGAAACGTTTCATGGTTTGAGCTTAAACGTGTATCTTATTTTCTTGTTAATTGGACATCACTTCAAACTACCCAAAGCAATCATATTACATAACAATAATTATCAACACCTCCACCAATGAGTACTTGGACAAGAGTGTCCATTTCATCTAGTTTACCGATGATGGAGGGTTCGGTGTTTGATTCCTGGCTCTGTATATCGAGTTCATTTTCCTAAATTGACTTAATACCCATTCTTGATATTCGTATATTTATACTTAATGGTCAGGGAGAGGGAAGTTATAATTTAAGAAGTGTAGATGCATTTGCATGGAAAAAAGTATGGGAAAGCGTTTATAGAAGGCTACCTTAGCACACCTGTCTTAAAATTGAGACATGACCTCCCTGACGCCAGAAAATCATACGAGGCTAGCACCTTTGTTCTCGTACCCACCGATATGTTTCTGGAAATAAAATATGAATAAAAAAAAGGTCTTGTTATTTTTTTTCAGCTCTCAACGTATTTGAACAGCAAAGTAGGTGTTCAGGAACACTTCAACGAAGGTCATTTCAACGTATTTCTATGATTTGTTTTTTAAACATGTCAATCGATCGTTGAAAGTACTGTAGGCCTACGTTAAGTTTCTGAGTTGCTAGTTTGCAATGTAACCACGTCATTAGGGTGTGTTTGTTATGTAAATGAGAGACATTACTGCTGTTTATAATGTGTGATGTGTCTACTGCTTTAGCCCCCAAGGCGTTTTGGAATGTTCGCATATTTATAAAATATTTAATCTTTTATAGAGAGGGGGCATCGTGAAATAATTTAATGTTCAAACATCTCAGCACATTCATAGTTTCATAGCACAAATGCTATCATTTATTTGGGTGGTTAATATAAACATTTCTTTTAATTATATAATATTGTATTGATGTTAAATAATTATTAATACAATAATTTTATGTTAAATAAAACTTATAATTAATATTGTAAAGACGAAAAAAAAAATTCAATTTAGTCCTATATTCTACATACTTACGTATCATAGAAATATCTTTAGTATATTTTTCATTTCCACATAAAAAATACAGGTTGGTAACTGACATTTTGTGTAGCTGTACTTTGATTATTTAAAAACTATATTTTTAAAAAATAAATAGTTATAATTTATACAATCAAAAGTATAAAGATATAGTAGTCGAAAATATTCTTGGCTTATAGTTTAAAATCTATTTAACTCCATACACAATTTATATTCTGGTATTTTGGATGTTAAAATTTATAATAAGGATTTAAGTGTAGTTAAAAAACTAGTTTAAAAAGTTTTTTCTCAAGAGATTTTAGCCTTTTTACTATCCAAAAGATTATTTTCTTATACACCAAGTAGATATCCCGCTCAAACAATTATTGTGATGTAAACTCACTAAAGATGAAATATAAATTGAATACGAGAGCTTTTTCAGTGAAAGTTAAACTTGACAGTCATCTTTGCGGAACTTCAGTCGAATCATATTGGATATTTAACAGAAAGGGTATGAACTTCTAGGAGTTATATAAAATCAATTGGTTTCAGGCGTTGATGTTAAACGCACAACAAATTTTATTATCAATAGAGAATTGGCACCTGCATATATTTGACATGAAACCCTTCCCGCGTATTTAATTAAAAACCTGTTGAGTCCGTATTAGCTTTTTCTCTAGCTAGATCTAATTATTATTGCAAAAAAGTATTCATTTTGGTGGGCACATGGTACTAACGTCATGATTGTCTAGTTTGGTTTTTGGTGACGGTTTCAGAAGTTTTAGAAACTTATGCATTTATTTGGTTAATATTCTTCGAGGCTAACGTATTTTTCTTCTAAGTAGATCTTTAGTAAATATATTCATTATTTAATGAAATTGAATCCCTCCAAATGTAATGATATTATAAATTATTTACAAACAAATCACAAAATTAAAACCTTATCATTAAGTAGAAGTCTAAATGTTTGAGTGAAAATATATTAATTGATATCATTAACACTAGCTATTCGTTGAAAATAAAGAAAAAATATGGAAATATGAATCAATTTAATTTAATATTAGTTTTACCTTAGTTAAAATTGTAATATATATTGCCATATTATCAAGCAATGATGTTGAAGGATGAAAGGGTCCTTCATTTCAGGAGATGAGCTCCATTTTAACATTAAAATTAATTATAGTTTGACTTTAAACCTATTAATAAAACAACCCACATTAGTAAAATATAGTATTGTTTTGAATATAACATTAGACGCTTCGGTGGCCACATGATATAAAGCATAATTCTTGGAATATAATAGGCTGCCAATGTCATGGTTTAAATCCCACTTGGATGTACCACGAGTGTTTTTTTTATAAATAATTTTACACTCACCCTCCACATAAATGTGATTACTCTTTCTGTAAATTCAAACACTCAAGCGTAATTAGTAAATATGCGTACAACCTGAGCGGGTAGTAAGACTCGGTGTTAAAGTAAATACTATTCATACAACATTAAGATATAACATCCCAGTCTTTAAAATAAGACTTGAGTGAGATAAAATATTTTCCTTTTAAGCTCGATTCTAGTTATTTATATAAACAAAATCGTAGAAGAGAAAGAAAAACATCGGTAGTGAATTGGTCTCATAGTAATTATTGAAATATGTGCTTCAGATTACCTATAGGTAAAACTACTTCAAAGAATTATTCTAAGTAAATTTTCAATAACTCGCTATTAATTTTATTAGGTGTTCTGTGTTACGATATATCCATTCCTTTTGTCAGTAAGCTTAGACCACCAATGCGCCATGTCCTCTGCCTCTTCTTTCATCTCCCAGAATTTTCTTCTTTCTTTCAAGCTATCTAATATTTGAACCCTTCTTCCTCCTAAGCTCAGCTTTTCCTCAACCTATCCTTCTATGACGTCGTCGCATGTCAATCTGAAAGTCTTCTCCAGCATCATATTTAAAAGCTCTCCAAATATTTCTTTTTCATTTTCCTAAGAGTCCAAGTTTCTGCTCCATACAGCGCGATGCCCAAAATGTAACATTTCATCTGTTTCTTCCTCAGTTTGCTGGTCATCCATATTTCAATAAATACTGAAAGTAATAGGTTAACTCTGAAATCAGCCCACTAAACATCATGAAAATGTTCAATTGATCTAGATAATTTAACATGTGTCGAAGAATTGTACTATTTATCTTAAATTGTAAAATAAACTGTTCTTCTAAACGATTTAAATTCTTAATTTAAATTAATGTATTCCTAATACTAGTGTAATTTCTTCTCTTCTTGACTTATTATAAGAAAATAATTAAATTAAATTATTAAAATACAATTCACTCTATCTTTTTTTTTTTACAAAATCATTCACTACGGATATTTAAATTGTTTAATATGTTTTTAAATACATGTATTTGGTTATAATTTTATATAATTCATGAACTTATTTTAATGTATAGCTCAATTAATCTTGTAGCATTTTTATATTGCTCCATATGATTAGTTGCAATTTATATACTGCATAAATTTATGGAATTTACTATTCAATTTCTTATTTAGATTCTACATTCTGCATCAATCTCAGTTCAGACTTAAATACATTAACTATTCTATTAATTAAACTTAATCAAACCGAATATAATATAGTTTGTTTTTTGTTTTATTTATACGATCTTTCGGAACGCATAAGCAGACTGAATATTAATATTGCGTTCATTCTATTCATCCTTAGTATATAACATAATTTGTAGATATTAAAACAATAGTTGTTAATTTGTTCAAATAAAATAATTTAACACAACGTAGACTACATTAACATTTTTAAAAGTTTCTTATTTGTCTAGCTTAGTCTTTAGTATCTGTAGAAACATTGTTTTAGGGTTGGAAACTATTCAAACATGTTATTTTAACGTGCACTTCTTAACTTCAAATCTTTCAGGAAGTTATTTATGGTAATACGTGTCGATAGACGGGATATAAACTATTATTTTTTCCCATCCGTATATTACCTGACAAAAATATCCTACCTTGTTTCCTCTTGTTGCATAAAAAAGGAAGTGACAGGTTTTAAGATTCGTGAGCTTCATTTCCACCCAAGCGTTGAAGTCTTGGAGAAAATATTATTACATCTTTGCATAACATTGTCTCGATGCACGTCTGAATGGTGACTGCCTAGGTTGTTGACATTACAATAATTGAGACATTAGGGAAGACCTGAGCAACATACGGCCCACGGGCCAACCGTGGCCCACCAAGGGATATCCTGCGACCCCCTGAGTAACCTTCGTAAAAATATTACCGTACTTAGTTGCACTATGGTGTAGGCTATAAGATCTTTTCCATTGTGTAATAATTTCAGGCAATATATTTAAGGATAAATTACCTGTACCTTCCTTGTCCTCGTAAATTGCTCTCTTGTTTTGAGCTTCAAAAAACTCTATCTTAGAATTTAACCTGAAAAATTTATAATTAATGGCAATTTGTGCTGATGAGATTTAAAATATGATTGGGAGATATCCAGGAGTGTTTTGCCTCCTTGAAAAGTATTTAAGTAAACGAATAAGTTAAAACAGTAGCTCTGAAGTATCGATAACTAGTGAACCCTTTGAAAACTTTTTGAAGGCATTTTCTACAAATATAATCACAGATTATGAAAAACTTACTACGACATTTTGAAATGTATACATTTTATTATTTTCCATATTTTATAAAGAATATAGCAGAACTTTTTAAGGTTAAGGCAGATAATTTTTTTCACTACCCCAACACGCTTATATACCTAATACAAGAAAGCAAAAAAGTTATTAAATTAGATATAAAAAACAGCAGGTAGTGACAAAAAATGTAATGATGTTCAAAATAGGAACAAAATTTATTTATGGCCCTTGCTTGTTTCTAAGCTGTACAGCCCTGCCCTGCGATAAATACTAAAAGTAAGATGCATTGATTAATTTAAATACAAATAATTTATGTTAGTGAATATCAACTATGACAAAGTTTAAAATACATGGTTGGAAATATAATATTATTTGAAAAACGACTAATACTCGTGAATTAGCTACTAACTAGTCCTATGTCTTTCTGTTTTTACGAATACTAGAAGATATAGAAATGAAAATTCACACATTTTCTAAAATGTTTTAGGTAACTCATTGAGTATATTTGTTTGAATCATCTATGCACTAGATAAATTTAAGTTTTAATAAAAGGTAATATTAGGGAAAATTCAAGGTCTAAAATCACTTAATGGTAGATACAATATAATAAGTATTGTTATAGTTTTAAGTAGGATTTATCAGATGATTCAATTAATTTTTGATAAAAAAAATTTCCATCCTATTCCTAACTTTTTTCAAACAGTAAATATTTTTAATATATGTTATGGATAAATATCCGGGTATTCTTTACCGAATATATTTTTCCAACAAAAACGAGTTGTTTTTTTTGTGAAATTAAATCAAAATCACTAGATTATTGTAAATCAAAATAAAATATTGTTTTTGTTCCTTTAAATTTAAAACTCCTCGAATTTTGTGTAGCTATGTTTATTCATTTTCGGATAAACTGTATTATTATCTATGTATTTTTAAATAGCAGTTCTGTAGAAAATTATTACTAGATTTCAAATACTAGAAAAGTGAGAGTTAAAAGCATATGATATAGGATCGTTGAAAAATTTATTTTTACATTACTACCTTTTATAGCCGTTTTAATTAGGGCCTACTTTTTGTGTTTGTTACAGGAGTACTTTTAAGCGCTTCGTCAACACGGCGCTTTTCAATTAAAGCTTGCCTTGAACTTAAGGGGTTCTTGGTGGCTTTAAGCTAAGCAATACAGTTGTGGATTATTTAATTTATAAGTTATACTTTTGCATATCTTTTTAGGTCCAGCACTATTACTTGCTCAATAAAAGAAAAAGTAAATATGATTTCAGGCTTATGTATACACTGGCATGTGAACCTAAAAGCTGTGGTTCACTTTACGGAGGTGGTCTGGAACTTAAGACCACCCTATTACCGAGGTGTACCTGTACATACCAATGAGTTTAATCATAAAACAGAACCACAGCAATTTTGTCTGAAAAAATACTAAGAATCGAGTATTTGAATAAATCCTAGTTTAATCTTACTCGTTTTAAAATGTTAGATATTCTTTAATAAATAATATTATTTTAAATTCACGTGTATAATATTTTTTTTTTTCATCAGATTTAATTTGATAAATAAATCTCACTTCCTGAAACATTATTGAAGGTGGTATTAAATCTTTTTTGTTGGCGTACCTCAGATATAATTTCCCTTCAACTTTGTGTTCCCAAAGTTATTGGCGCATGATGCAACTTATACATACTATATAATTTGCATATAAAATGAATTACATACAAAATAATGATAAATATATGTTGCATCTTACGTACACCTTACGAAGTTTTCGTGTACACCCGGGGCTACACGCACCCCAAGTTGAATACCACGACTATAGCTCATCCTGGTTCCCTCCACACAAGTTTCTTTTTCACATCCACGTACACCTTAAGAAGTATTTGTGCACCCCTAGGTTACACCTACCCCAAATTTAATACCATGAGACTATTGTAATCTGTAGGTGACCTGGTGGTCTAGGGGTAAGGTGTCAGACTTCTATGCTGGCGGCCGGGGTTCAATCCTCGGTCCCGGCAAAGATTTATCTGATTACCAAACCCTTCCTTCACCTCTGACAAGACATCTTGTGAATGTGGGGAATACCAGGTCTCCACCGTGGTTCGGATTCCACGTTAAACTGTAGGTCCTTCATTTCATCTCACATTCACCCTACCATTGCACATTAGCGTAAGTGCGTATAACCCGAACGGGTAGTAAGACGCAGTGCTAATAATAATAATAACTATTTTAATCTATTTACCTTCATACACGCTTCTCCTTCTCATCCACTTTTCTTGGATATACGAGTGAGGTGACTGGTCCACGCCTTGTGATTGATCTTCGTGATCCAATGTCAATGCAGGTATGTTGGTTGGGTGAAAGGGAGGGAATCGAACACTAGACCTCATTAAACGTGACCTGCCTGTAATGCTAGAATGTCTATTGTCTCGCTGTGTTAAAACTGACGAACCGTTACAAATACTCACGACTAAGGGGGGCATTTATATGAGTATAGAGACGCGTTCGAGACGTCCAAAAATGTTACGTTATTCAAGAGGTGGTTTGATATTTAAAATTTTATTATTATTATTAGCACCGCGTCTTACTACCCGTTTGGGTTATACGCACTTACGCTAATGTGTAATGGTAGGGTGATTGTGAGATGAAATGGAGGACCTAGAGTTTAACGTGGAATCCGAACCACGGTGGAGGCCTGGCATTCCTCACATTCACAAGATGTCTTGTCAGAGGTGAAGGAAGGGTTTGGTAATCAGATATATATTTGCCGAGATATTTAAAAAATAGGATTTGCGTCAAAATAGAGGTGCATGGCGTAAGTATGCCTCTAGAAGATTAAAAATTGACATTTTAAATTTATAATAATTTAAAAAAAGTGAAAGGTGAGAATAGGTCATTTTAAATGACGTTTCAAGCAAAATGTCGCAGTTCTGAGATTAAAGCATAGACTTAGAGCCATACACTAGTGTGCGAATTAATGTGAGCATAAGTTAAAAATTTCTAAAACTCCTCTACTGTACATAAAGTTTAAAATTAATGATTAATATGAGCATTATTAATAGTTATATTCACACTCCTCTGTAGCCGAATGGTCAAACGCTCTACTCTACTCTCGTGTTAGACTAGACTGGCGAAGACAGGGAAATTGGGGCACTATCCCAGTCGAGTGCACTGAGGGTAGTTTTCCTAAACGATTTTCCACTCTCCATTCACGCAAATGGAGTGCACTTCCTCACATTTAACCTTCCTAATACCTAACCCAATAGTGTAATTAGTGCACAGGCGTGTAGCCTGAACACGGCGCTAACAAATTATTTTAATATTTAATGTGTACCCTTTGGCTTGAATAACTTGTTGAAGTAGTTTTGACATGAAATCTTTGAAATTTTTTGCAGATTCCCAAAATTTGGTCAATGCAAATTTACAAGTGACCTATTGCTTCTATCATCTTTGTTTTGGTTGTGCAGTCCATCCTATGGAGTCTTGACTAACAAATGACCCACAAATTTACATTCCGATATAAGTTTGGTTAATTCCCTGGCCAATTAAAAGACGTAATCTTTTTATCTTTAAAATATGTTTTCAGAACCTTTAATTTACAACATGGACTCTTGCTGAGATGTTGGTTTAATGTTGGGATCAACTTTATCCTGTTGTGCGGGCAATTTTTCTTCCATTAACTCTTAGTGCTTTTGACTATTAATTATTCCTTCAATTGGAACAAAATATTTGGTGCCAAAATATGAGAAACATCCCCATCGCATTTTTAGTTAGGGTGTTTGAATATTTGATCAATACTGGCTACCCTTATTTTTTCGTTGGGGAAATGGCCAAATAGTTTTTTTTAACCACCTTCTTGATATAAGATTGTTGAAGTAAATTTTAACTAGACTATATTTTAACCGGACGTTCGAGCTATGTCCACGCGAAATTTCAAAATAATCTCTTGTAGTGGATTCTGCATTAAAACTTAACAGATGGGGAAAAGGCCAAATAATAGTTTTTTTATCCGTCATCTTGAAACAAAATGGTCTAAGTAAAGTTACTAACCGAATGTCCATGGTGTGAACCAACTAGTGAGATATTCCGACCAGCTGGGTTTGAATCTACGAACATCGAGTCCTGAGGGGAGCACTTTAACGTTGTAGTTGAATGGGGTTCAAATCTCGGCCGAGTGCACTCCAAATTTATATTTGTTATCAGTCGTTTTACATCCTCTTTACTAAAGGGTTGCTGCACCATTAACTTGATATTTAATCTCCCTATTCTGTGCCCCCAAATTACTTAATGTAAGTTGCTAATAACCCAGACGGGTAGTAAGACGCACTCCATGAAATTTAAAATTGTTTCTTTATAAATTTTATTTGTGCATTCGTTCAGTATATCCGGTATATTTACACCAATAAGATTGGGTTGAGAAAGTAAGTGTCTACAAAAATGTACCCATATTTGCATGTAATTAAAGTGATAAACCATTTATATAAAACTACTTTCAGTACACCCTGCCACGATTCAAGCCCAGACCTTCCAATCATCAACAAACATGATCATAAGAGGTTGATGTTTTTATCTTACGTACCCGCCGATGCGTGCTAAATCTTAGCCCATCCAAGATTCGGTCAATAAGACGACTATATTCTGGGCTCAGCACCCTGTGGTTACCTACAGACTTAAAGGAAAATGGGTGTGTGATTTAACGGGTATTAAAAAAAAACCACATCAAAATGTTACAACGCCCTCCCACGTTTTAGATTTCATAAGTTCACGATGCACTGGCAAAAGAACGGTGTTGTGGCATATTGCATTGTGTCACGATAATGGGTCTATTGTGTGTGACATGAGGTGTTGTACAATAGAAGCGTCCATCGATGTTTATCTTTTAATCGCAATCGATACCTGAATGAAACTGAAGGAGCCTCATCAAAAAACGTGTGTAAGGGATCTATAAATGATTTCAATGAGTTGGCGGTGACCTGTTGGTCCAGGGGTAAGGTGTCTGACTTCTGTGCTGAGGTTCCGGGGTTTAATCCTCGGTCCCAGTACAGATTTATCTGATTGCTAAACCTTTCCTTCATCTCTGACAAGACGTGTATTGATCACAACTTGTGAATGTTGAGGAATGCCAGGCCTCCACCGTGGTTCGGATCCCACGTTTAAACTGTAGGTCCTCCATTTCATCTCACAATCACCCTACCACTACACATTAGTGTAAGTGCGTATAACCCGAATGGGTAGTAAGACACGGTGCTAATAATAATAATAAAAATAATACAACAATGAGTTGGCGATTTTTTATATTTTTGAATACCGCGTTTTTTTCTCAAGCAACGCATTTTACTACCCATTCGGACTATACGCTTATGTACTAATTACGCTAATGGGTTAGGGTTGAGGAGGGTTTAATTGAGATAAAATGCATCCACACTTGCAGGAAGAGCTAGGATGGGACACCATTTAAGAAAAAAACCTCTCAGCAAAGGAAATATCATCACATTTATGTATTTCTTAGAGAAATGGCAATTCTGAGGCTTCACAACCAATCAAACGATCCTTAATTTCCTTCTAATGTTTTTTTTGTGTCACTATTAAAATATGACTACAATTGAGGAAGGTTAGTTAAATATATGCTTCTAACCATTTGATTTAATCTCAGATCAACTACATTTCCACTTGATTATTTTCTAAGTGTTGAACTTAAAATTAAAGATATTTAATTCTTTAGAGGCCTGTTGAAACCTTTAACCTCCATTTTGGCATGAATCGTATTTTAAAGGGAAAAATCCTTTCTCAAAAAATCCGAGATGTCTGCAAAGCGTCTCAGAGTTTCAGTAGGCAGCCCTCTTCAACAATATGATAAAGAAGTCCATAATTACAGGGCAGTAAAAGTGCACCTGTTAGAGCCTAGGTACGATGACTCAAATATATCGTTTCAATTCCCATGCCCAAGTGTTATTATTCAATGCAATTACAAATATAATTTGTACATGTATTAAAATAAACCAAGTTGAGAAACCTGTATACAAACACTATTTCAATATAATAGACTTTATGAATATTTTTATAGTAAAATGGTTTTATTGAGGATATAAACATAAACAGTGGGGTACCTATAGACTTATTACACCTAGACCACGCACGTCTACACACTGCTCTTGCACTGGACGTGACCAAAGTTTCTCGCTGACTGTAACTTCATTAGTGAACCAACGTGGTGGGGCTATCACCAAAAATCATGCGTAGTCCCGTTTCCTACATCGGACATGCGGGGCATTTCACTGTAGTTGAGACGTCTCTGCTTAGAATTATTACTACATAATTAATTAATTATTACCATTATTTTTTTTTTATATTCTATCATAATATAGTTTATTTTATATTTAGTAAATTATGTTATTATTTCTATCACACTATTATATGAGTGGCCACTAGGTCTTTATTGGATTCAAAATACATATCCTGTAGTCGTGACGTCATTTTAGGTATATTATGCTATAAATTTGTAATGCATATACTGTTGTTGAGGTAAAACACGACACTTTATAGGTTGGCAATGACGAAACATCATTCGCAGACATTTCGGATGTGAATAACAGTTGACCATTATATTATTTGGGATCCGTGACTATTATCTGTTCAAAAAAACATTTCCTTGCAGTTTAGCTTGTTCTGATCTTGATAGCCTGGAAGAGGTGTAGGGTTGGAAATAAATATATTTTTCCTTTGGCATGTTTCATGCTCGAGAGTAAGAAATATACTATAGTATTATTACCCGTCAGCTTTGTCATCACTGAGCAGTAGATTTCATGTCCAACCTCACCAGCAACATGACCTGTTGGTAGTAGGGTTAACGCCTAGTCTAGTAGTAACAAGTCTATTGATAAGCTTTTCACAATGAACGACTCTCTGTTTTAAAATTTAACTGCCCACATAACCTGCTATACTAATAATCCTTGTGTTGAGTCATCCTTAAACCCCAATAATAATATAAAATGAATATTTTATGAAACCCGAAACACTTTTTATCTCTTAAGTTCCGTAAACATTTAACTCTGTAGACACTTGAAACCAAATATTTAATTTAAAAGTTAAACATTATGAAATATTTTTTTAAAGTTTTCAGTTTAAAGTTTAATTTTTTACATTTATGAACAAATTATTATCTACACAGATGAAACATAAATGAATGAAAGTAGGATTACCCGTGCAAGTTTGTATCACACACGTGTGTGTGTTTGTGTGATGACTACATCGTTCACGAATACATTTACATAACACGTCTTGGTGACCCCTCCAAGTAGTCACATGTCCACAGTCATTTGAACCTTAACTTTAGGGTGACGTAATGCATACACGGGACATTATTGGATCTTTTATGTTGATATCATCGGCAAAACCACGCCACGAAAAATACAAATATTTGGCACAACTAACTAATCAACTAATACAATTATCATATTCTGAAATTTGAAAAATGACACCTAGACACGGGAATCGAACACGCTTCAGGTGTCATTTTTCAATTTTCAGAATATGATATCTAGATGGTGTAATCCTCACTAAAATGAATAAATAATCGCTTTGGCTATTTGATTCAACTAATACATTATTATTATTAGCACTGCATCTTACTACCCGTTTGGGTTATACGCAATTCAACTAATACAGTTTTTTTTGTTAGCTGTGAAAGTTACTTAAAAAAATTTCATACATTCATACGTAAAATTATGGTGGGATCTGAAACAGTCACTTTTGATAGATGAAATCAATAACTATAAAATATTAACAATGATGATCTCAAAAAAGTTTGTATTTTCTAGATGTTCCCTCCTACCAGAATATTACTACACAAATTATAACAAAATATTTAAATGCAAACCTGAGCCAGAAGACATGCGGCTATAGGCGTTAATATTATCTAGTCTGGTTTTCTGGTGACGACGAGGATGTTTGGGTTCAAATACCTGCTGAGTTTAGACCATAAAGGTTAAAAGAAATTGTTTAGCATTCTTCCTTTTCTTGAATGATGGTAAATTTACTCTAAACTTTCCCTTCTTCATCCCTTCTGGATTGATGTTAATATACACGGGGGATTGGGGGTTCAAATCCCCCCGAAATTTTATGAAAAATTTATGAATATTTATGGTTCAAACAAATGAACATGAACATGAAAATTAAGGTACAAGTACAAATTAGGGGGCTGTTTTACTATAAAAAGTACTTCAGAGAGCGTCTAGAACTGTTTATCATTTGGAATTTTTTCTAGCCTCCGTAAATTGGAGTAAGTGACCACCAACCACCCCTCCCCCTAATTTATTGGTTGGTTATGGCCTTGTATATACATATAGCACTGAAGGGTAGTCAGACGTGAAGCACGGGAGCAGAAAGGGGGCAAAAAAGGGATTTTATAGCAAATGTTTTGCCATATTAGTTACAAATAATTACTTAGTAAAAAAAAAGAACCATGACGTCAGATCACAAACGATCTATACTGACTGAGGGGCCACCGTATGTTGGCAAATATGGTGCCAACATTTGCGCATAGGGGATGTCATGTGCTCTTCACATAGAACTCTCCGGGCATTAATCTCAGTTTTCTGGACTGGAGCTGCTACTTATTTATTCAAATTCCTTAGAAAATAGTAATGGAAATTATTTAATTTAATTGTATTCAAGAAATTACTTTTACGTTTCTTATCTTCAAGGAAAAGTTAATAAATTTGTTTGGATAAGTAGTTTTATTTGTGAAGAAGGTACAAGTTTGTACGATGGTAGCAATAGCAATAGTTTTATTCTTTTTTTTAAATAGCCTTTTATTAATTTTTCACAGTCCAGTTGTACTTTAACATACAACTAAAAGTTTGGTAAATTGCTCAAATACGTTGTTTGGGAAAGTCTAAAATTTCAGTAAAACTTTCCAAAAGTGTCTTTAGGGGAAACCGAGTTTTGACAATTATAATTCAAGGTTCCAGAATGGATAGATAAATATAGTTTAACGTAGATGGTCCACGTAGTTTACGCTGTAATATTTCATTGAACACTCTCTGGGAATATTTCGAGACACTGGCGACATTGCTTTGATTTATTTCCCTGGGTTTCCTGTGGTCTTTGACAAAGTAGTGGCTGTTTAAAAATCATTACCATCGTCCGTTCACTATGAAAACGTTATTGTGGCAGTTAAGTTCGTAAGCACTTAGTGACAAGTATTGCTCCGTGTGTGTGTGTGTGTGTGTGTGTGTGTGTGTGTGAGAGAGAGAATTAGAGTTAAAGATGTCCAGATGAGTCATTATTCAGGAAGGGTGACTCAGAGTTTGAATGTATGATCAATAACAAAGTGTATGCCTGGAGCAGGTGTCATATTATTTATACAAAAAACTGCTACATTTGGAAATTGTAACATTATAGTTTTTTAAATGGTCTTATTTTATTTCATAAATTTTCCCAATCTATTGCAATCTAAATATATCAGAAAGATACTATTTTAGGTCTATTTTGTGCGTGCGTGTGTATGTGCATATCGTTTTACTACCCACCCAGAATACATGCACACTTTTATGTATAAAAGACGGTCAAAGTTCTACGTCTCAACATTTATATTAGACTATTAAGCGATTTAAGTCTAATAATCTAAGAAAACTAAAACAATAACAATTTAAAAATAAATATACGAACTTTATTATCTTTCAGACTCGACTTAGATAAATTCTCATCGTAAGGAAGGTTTTTTATCATCTGAGTGCACAGTACGTGATAAGACTATCAACAAAATGTTCTGTTGAAACATATTTAAAACGTTCTCTGTTAAATGTGCTGGAAAATAAATAACTCCTTCAACCTTTTAGTCTTGAATATAATAAAACTGTGCTATGTCTAGCATTCAATTCGTGATACTAAAATAAACTATTTTAAGAATCGCCAATGTAAAAACAATTAAATTGTATAGTATGAACATTAACAAGGTCATTTAAATTAAAATGAACATTAACAAGGTTATTTGTGTCTGAATTTTTTTTTTTTACAAACCAATATATTGTATCGTATAAGGAAGGCGGCTGGAAAATGGATGCTATCAAGATTTCTTTTTCTGTGGTGCATAATAGAGAATGGCATACAATCGTAACTTTTTTTAAAATATAGGCCTATCTATCCCTCCAATACTACACATTCTTAGCTACTGTCTCTGCACTGGATGCGATCAAATTTTCTCTGGGGTCGTTATATGTGCATATGTGCAGACTTATTAATACTAGATAGCGCATTCAAAGCAACTACCCCTTCACCTCATGCAACCAAAATTTCACTGTGCTCGTGAAGTAACTAGAGGTTGCAATACTTATTCGTCTTATTGGCTCTAAATCTGATGAGCTTTATAGTCTTAGTAATAATAATAATGATAATAATAATAATTAGCACCGCGTCTTACTACCCGTTCGGGTTATACGCTTTAAGTACTAACTACTCTAATGGATTAGGAATTGGGGAGGTTGAATTAGAGGAAGTGAACCCGGATTTGCGTGGAGGGAGAGTGGAAAACCATTTAGGAAAAACCACCCACAGTTCACCCGACCGAGATTCCAACCTCGATCACCCCGTCCTCAGCAGTCGAGCTCAACACGACAAGCGCGTTAGCCAACTACGCCACCAAGGCGGTTTATAGTCTTAGTAAGTTTACTTTATTTGAATATATATATCTTTTATAAATTAAACTAACTTTGACACAAAACCAATAAAGTGGGTTTCAGAACAAGTGTCTTTATTGAAGACATATAAATATAAGCTAAAATACTATAACAATAACTTTCTAGAGCTTTACAGCCGCTAATATAATTAATATATTGCAGGATAATTAAAAAATATAATCCCTGTAAATGCAAGCAATTACTATTGCAATCCAATTTTCACGGAAAGGGCCTAAAATGACAGCTAAAAGATTATCTAAATCTTCTTATTCATACGTCAAGTCATGTGTTCTATAGCTGTGACCTTTTATAGCTGATTTATTATCAACACCTATAAAATAATATCAATATTTTTATGGTAGGATGTTATAAATTTTGGCAGAAAAATAATTTGTATTTTATTTAGGTGAAAATTGGCATGATTGGCATGATTACAAAGGCATAATTTTCGTCTTGTTTGATTTACCTATAGTGGAGAGATCAGAATTCGAATCCAGGCTAGGTTTAACGAAACTGTTTCCCACTCTCCCTCCACGCCAATGTGAAAACACTTTCTTTGAATTCTACCTGACCACATACTTGACAAACCGCCCAAATGGTTGGTTAGATGCGAAGCGAGGAATTACTAATATAATAAACTATATATCTAACCTTATTACTTAACAGTTTTGAACATTTTGATCATTTTCTACATTCTTCAATCTTAATTATTTTTCTTGTTTGAATAGTTGGATATATGATAAACAATCATCAATTAAAAATAATTCTACCCCATAGTGTAGTGATCAGTACACCTGGCTTCGAGCCTAAGGGTCCTGGGTTTGATTTCCAAGTGGTACCTAGGGTATTTTTCCTGAAAGAGGAATTACTCCTCCGGTAATCTGGGTTTGGTTGGTTGGGTTTAAAATTAGGTTAAGATCTTCATCAAGCACTCAGCCTCATGTTCACACTCACCATCACCTCATCTCATCGGTACATGGAAAGCACCTTCACGGAAAGGATGTACGATTAGTACATTCGGGCGTCCCCTGGGCAACGTTTCATTAGTACCAGCTAATATTTCCACTACTGGACTAAAAATGATGTAGCTCAGACGCACATTATTATTATTATTATTATCATCAGTAAGAAAATATAAGTGGGTACACTGTACCCTTGTAGCCTCCGCCCCACCTTCAATTTCTGAACCACTCAAAGGTATTATTTCCATCAATTTAACTAATCCAGCTACATAGCCACAACAAGAATCGAAGACGCGGCAGAGTAATTCTTGAATCATACATGCTCGTTAACTTATAGAACTATGTTTTAGATAGTGGCTACAATTTTATCCCAAAATTCACGGGAACGTGTCCCCCCTCCCCCAACCCCACCAAGTCAGGTGATTGACCTTTAAACCTTTTCTCTCCGGAATGACTTGTATTAAGAAACACGTGTTATTTGTGTGTGTGTTTTTTTTTGTGAATAGCCAGCCAGTGTTCTTTTTTAGTTGAAAATCTTCCTAAACCTTGCCCCTGGTTGTAAGATTCTTGCATCATTGAATGACCTTGAACTCTAATCATATGTCTTCTTTCTTAAGTTCTTTTTCTCTTGTTTTCCAAATAATATAAGCTTGTTTTTTTTGGTCTTATTCATGAGCTAGCAGCTGCAATAAAAATGGTCATAAAACGTAGCTTACGACTTAAAATAATTGCAATGAAGTTGGCCGACAGTCAAGTTTATGTCACGGTCAATTAAAGTGTTTTTGTTTTACCTGAACTAAAAGATCGGTGTGGTTCAATATTATTCAATTGACTTTTATAAAATGTATAACAATATTTCATATGTTTAATATATATTTTGATACATGTCTTTAAATAGTAAATAAATGATAGTCATACACTGTAATTTTGGTTCCTTCCATGCATTAAAACAGTTATTGAAATGTGTTTGCTGTGAGCGAAGTTAGTGAAGTGAGTGGTTTTAAGCGAGAACTGTGAAGTATTTTCCAACTTTTTAAGATAGCCTGAATAACTTAAAAAATCTCACTTAAAGAATCTTAGTTTGAAAAAGATATTCTTGTTGTCACTGACTCTACAGACCCCAGTTTATTACTGACTAGTTGTAATAAATGTTTGTATACATAGTTTGGGGCTTTTCCAACATCCCATCCAGTGGCGGCTCGTGTATAGGCCCTGCGGAACTGCAGCACCCCCTATTTCCACTTGATATTATCGATAAAATTTAATATATTAAGTATTTTTTTCTTTAAGTCTTTATTTATTTTTGTAGTACAATATATATTCCTTAAGATTAATGTCAGTACTTCAGTAGCCATCCCCCAGTTTATGAAAATATACCAAAATCTTTGTATGAAACTGTGCGCTTCACAGTGCCAGCGATGTGGTGTTTGACTGTTGTGCGCATGCGCACATAAGAGGGGGGTGGGGAGGAAGGTGGGAATGCCAGGTAGAGAGAGCACTGTTGCTCTAGCAGTGCCGGCTCTGGCGTGGGGGTGGAAGGAAGTTTTATTTTTACTCAGCGGGTGTTGTGCTTAAAAACCGTGTACCATATTCTTGAATGTGATAAAGTGTAGAAGAGTGTAGAGTTAGATTATTATTCTGCTTCCAGCTATTCTATTTTTTTTTCAGTTCTTTTATTTAACAGAAAGACTAAATGCGCTTGCAGTGCTTTCAATGGAGAAACATTTCCTCAATGGTCATTCAAAGATCAAGGATAAAATTATTGAACTTTTTGCGCAAATTAAAACAAGAAGAATGGATTTCATTTTTAAATTAATAGATCAAGCTTGAACTGTAAAATTTAAGTTTAAGCAAGTGAAAAAGTTTTTGTTTTTTGTTAAGATTTTATCAAGTTCCTGAATAAATGTTCTTTTTATACATGTTTTTTTTTCCTTCCACACAATTTTAAAATAAAGGCTAAAAAAATTCTGGAGCAGCACTCCCACTAATTCTAGTTACGAGCCGCCATTGATCCCTTCAGAAAATATATTGATTTACGAGTAGGATCTATAACCTTCTCTTATTTTGCTACACAGCGAAATATGCTATGACCAAAGAAAGATTTTGACTTAAGAAATAAATAAAAATGTTGTCGAACAATTGAATTAATTAGTTTGTGGTTTATATATATTACTATAAGGTTCAACCCCAAGGATATTAACGGGTTAACATAAGGGGTATCGTTAAGGAAGATTGTTTTGGAAAAGGTGCAATCATATTAGCAGGAGAGAGGATGTAAAATCACGGTTATAGATCACCTGTGAAAAACTAATCCCAGTACATCCAGCTACGACTTGAACCCCAACCTTCCCATCAGTGGCAATACAGTATTATTATTAGCACCGCGTCTTACTACCCGTTCGGGTTATACGCACTTACGCTAATGTGTAATGGTAGGGTGATTGTGATGTGAAAATGGAGGACCTACAGTTTAACGTGGAATCCGAACCACAGTTGGAGGCCTGGCATTCCACACATTCACAAGATGTCTTGTCAGAGGTGAAGGAAGGGTTTGGTAATCAGATAAATCTGTGCCGGGGCCAAGGATTGAACCCCAGCCGCCAGCACAGAAGTCTGACACCTTACCCCTAGACCGCCAGGTCACCGGCAATACAGTAGCCTATAGGCCTATCTTGGGCTTATTTTCCTTATATGGTTCGTATCTTATTTTTCACACCATCTTACTATTTGTTTGGATAATATATAATTAATTATATTATTGGGTGAAGGATGAAGATGGTAGAATTTAAAGTGCATGTGCCCAAATTGTCATGGATATAAGGGGAAGAAGAAACCATCTAATAAATACCACCTTGAGTACACCCGGCCAGGAAAACAGGCCTATTACCTACCGTCATCAGTAAACCAGAATACACTAGCTTGATGTTTTAGTCTTTGTGTCCCCCGATACAACGTATTTCATATCCCGCCCCCCCTTTTTTCACAGGCATAAATATTTAGGGATGGTCCTGTTTGCACTTAGAATTTTAATATAAATATTGGTACATTTATTAGTTTTTGTTTTACTTTAAACCTTTTATGTGAAATATTTTTAATTGTATTAAAAAACGTAATCACATGCAAATTCTGAATATTCTAGCTTTGATATAACTAGTACTACTTTGATTTTGTTGCTCATATTTTATAATATAAAACTTTTACAAAATGGTCTGGGGTATTCCCCAGACTCGTGCTCTCGGTGCTTGAGATTCATCAAGTTCTAGGACTCCTGATTACGTTTATACCCCCCACATCACTTTGGTGTAGTAAATATAACGCTTAAAAGCTTTTAAATCTATCATGTATTACGTACATGCCTAATCACGTCGTTTCCTTACGGGGTAGGCAAGAAACTGTGTATATAGCTTAAAAACAACCGCGCACCTAATCTATCCTCACTAACTTTCTCCACACGTCCTTATCCTTGTATACTTCCTTCGATTCAACGGCATCCATACATCGAGTCATACATGCTCTTTTATTCTTAAAATTCTCAATGTTTCTCTTTTTCACACATTCATTTACAACATTTAGTCATGTGTTACATGGCCTACCCCTTTCTTTTAATCCATACTCTACCTATAATATTTTGCTTCGTCGCTCGATCCAAACTCATCTTATAAACACGCCCAAACCAACGTAAAAGGCTTCTTTCACATTGACCTACTGTATTCCCTTTTAAACCACACTCCTTCAGCACCAATTCATTACCGACTGTCCATACGAGTTAAAATCTATCATAGGTACCAATACATTTTTTCACCCCAGCGTCTTACTACCCGTTCGGGTTATACGCTGATGTACTAAGTATGTTAATGGTTTTAGAAATTAGGATGGCTATATCAAAGAAAGTGTACCCATATTTGCGTGGATGGAGGGTGGAAAACCATTCTGGAAAAACCTAAGTACACCTGATCATGATTCGAACCTAGATTTACCCGTCATCGGCAGTCTAGTCCAATGCGAGAGTAGCGCGTTAGACCACACGGTCACTGAAGCGGGTAGGAAATAATACTGTAAAAGTAATTTATTAAATGACTGTGTGTTTTTATTTCACTTTAAAAATTTGGATTAATCGACTAATCTTAATCAAATTTGTAGCATAGGTGCGAGACAGAAAGAAATCCTTATTAATATTTTAGTAATAATTAATTGCATTCACCTATTTCAAAATATTAATTCTTGTATTAGAAGGAACTTAAGTAGGTCACGAGTGAATGTCCTATTAACATGACATGCAATAAGGAGATAGTAGACAATGTTTCAGACAAAAAAAAAAGCAATCAGTAAACCTCATAATATGTTACCCAAACAATGGTATGTTGTAATATACACTTGGCGTTTACATATTCACTATCAACGTCGTGAAATATATAGGCCACGGTGTTGTTGACTTCAAAATAATTTTGTATACCATTAACAAATATTGTTTAAAATCTACTCGTTCTGCCTATTATAAACATATTCATTTATTTACCATTTTAATAATTTTATTTCTGATATTTGTAAAGCTTAATTTAAAAGCGCTCGTATTATTGACACGTTAGCTCTGTCAGTGTGATTAATGACTTAAGGAGGCTTGGTTCAAATCCTGCCAATTATTTTTCATCGCTTCTAACAATCCATCTAACATTTTAATAGCTCTATTTAAGTAGAGCTGAGATATATATAACTCGGAGGAATTGTTTCTGCATTTGTGTGGAAGGGAAGAGGGAAGCCATTTAGGTAAAAAGCACCTTTAGTTCACCCAGCTGGGTTTTTATTCCTGACCTTTCAATCACTGGCTAAATCAGATTAGTCGAGTCTGACTTTTAGTCCACGTGCCCACCAAGGTGTCAAATGTATCACTTCAATTTGATGCGTGTTTCCTTTGATCAAGTAACTTTATATTAGACGAGGCAACATAACAACCTGCATTAAACTAATTTACCTAAAAGGTCAATCTTACGAAGCTCTAATCTCAAGGTGACCTGGCGGTCTAGGGGTAAGATGTCAGACTTCTATGCTGGCGGCCGGGGTTCAATCCTCGGTCCCGGCACAGATTTATCTGATTACCAAATCCCTCCTTCACCTCTGACAAGAAATATTGTGAATGTGGGGAATTCCAGGCCTCCACCGTGGTTCGGATTCCACGTTAAAATGTAGGTCCTTCAGTTCATCTCACAATCACCCTACCATTACACATTAGCGTAAGTGCGTATAACCCGAACGGGTAGTAAGACGTGGTGCTAATAATAATTTTATCTCAACTAATATGAATCATAGAAAACTATTTCTTATATCAAATTGAAGGTAACATTATTATGAAGGTCTTGTTATCACGAGAATTTAAATAAAGTTCATAGTAAATTAATAAACAATTAAATATAAAATTAATATAGGCCTATATGTTTGAGCTTTAAATGGGGAATTTAGAAGGATACTTAAATTTTTACTGACTAGATGTTCAGCACAAATAGCTAGGCTGTGATAGTTTGTAGGTGTGACATAAGCTCAACCTTTTGTTTCATTTAAACTACGGTGTTTAGTAATTAATGAAAAGTTAATGAGGCACACAGAGTTAATAACTTAGGCGCGCCCATGTGTGTTGGTTGATCGGGCATGTGAAATACTACTGCGTGCCGGATATAGTTAAAATGGGTGGTTCCACTCTGTTAACTTCAGTCAAGTGAAGTAGTTAGAGGCCGCGCATTTGGGACCGAATATTAAACTCGTTCATCAGGTTTCATTCTTCGAGCTACCAGGAACCTTATTTTCTCTACCACCCCAGTGCAAATAAAGTTGTAGACACTCTAATCATGACCAGTTACGAATTTCATGACATCCATTTGTAATAATTAGCTACTTTCGAGCAATCTTACAATCTGATTAACACTAAGAAAATTTTTACTTTTGAAAGACGCTGTTATAAAATTATCAGATACTTTCAGGTTGCTTGAAGTCTTGAAATCTAGTGATTAGGTAGTCATTAAAGTGGCCACTTTGGTCAGCGAGAAAGTATCAATCGCTGTCAGGCCACCATGGCTTTCAATACAATGGTTTGGGTCGTTTTATGGAACTTCTCTAACCATTCTAAGATATACTCTCTTTTAACTTTAACCTACAACTACCCTTTTTCATATCACTAAGAAAGAGAGGAAACTTAACTACTAAATATATTGTCTCAAGGTAAAGAGGAAAGATCACTGCTAGTTCATTAATATCTTAAACTTTTCTGTGGTAAGCCTCTCAAAAATTACTCTATTTTTTAGAGTAGGGCTAATTCTAGAGTTCTTTTTCATCAAGCCTGGTCTCAAAACTTCAAAAATATATTTAAATATTCGTTTATAATAAGCTAATGTAACATTTTCACACATTTATTTCTATTAATAAAACTCAACGTATAGGGTTGATAGGAAAAAAAAGCCCTGTTAGAATCTTTCAACTTTATTTCGGCATGACACATATTTTTAAATAACGCACCATAGAATTAAAATATTGCGTTAGAGCTGAACGTCTACGCGGCAATTTCTCGTTTACCACGTAAACCACATTCAACGCATTTTTTAATATTTGTGTTTCAAATATAACTTTTTTTCCCATTCAATTCTCATTAAAATTATTATCATTATTGATATTATTACTACTATTATTATTCGAGACCATTAAGGACTCAAAATTATATTCTCACGCAGAATTTATTGTTGCACTATTTCTGTTTTCAGAATATTCAATAAAGGTATTTGTTGTATAACATGAACAGGTAGTAAGACGTGGTGCTAAAAAAAAGTAAATAAAACAAAAGCATTTATTGTAAACTTGCCCTTGAACGTATAGACAATCATATCCTTCGAGCCTCTTGAAATCCAAAATTTTTCTCTCTCATAAACTTTTACAAGCTCACCACTTTTGGGCGTTGTTGTATTCATAAATCAAACTTTGGATTAACGAATTTTATTTTGTCGCAATAGAAAAGAAAAACTATTAAAAGAATACTTATTCAACAGGAATGCGTTAAAATGATTCAAAAATGTTAAATATTTCTAAAAATGCCTCTAAAAGGGTGCAAACCAAGAAAATATGACATAAAATTCCAAAATTAAAAACAAATAGGGCATCATGGACAGAGTTTATAGATTTATAAGCATTGTATTTGATGATCCAATATGTATGCGTACAGTAGCCCCATGGCTTCTTTGGTGCTGACTGACAGCTCACAGCTGACTTCTGACAGTCAAGATTTAGGTATATACCTAGATTTTGACCGTCAGTAGTGACAGCTGCTAAACACATGTTTTTGCAGATCATATGCTTCGGCCTAGGGATACATAATTTGGCTTGTAACTTTTCAAAGCTTTTAGCTGTCAGCTGTGAGCAGTCAGTCAGCACCAAAGAAGCCATGGGGTCTAATGTATAAACCGAAACTGTTGGGAGACACAATGTAAAAAAAGAGTAAGTCTCTTAGCACTGCATTTTACTAATTCGGGCTATAAGCCTATGCACTAATTACACTAATGTGTTAGGAATGAGGAAGGTTGAACTTATATGAAGTGCACCCGCATTTGAGTGGAGATAGAGTGGAAAAATTTGAGGAAAACCAACCTCAGTGCATCCGACCAGAATATAACCCCAATCTCCTCATCTGTAGCACTCTTGTCTATTGTGAAAGTAGTGCCTTAAATCTTGCGGCTACCAAAGTGTGTGAAAATTAATTTAATACTAATAAAAGAGGAGCCCTCGAAGTGTGGACAGCCAAGTCTACGTAGTTTTTCTACAAATTTACCCAATGTTTTATGTAATATAACAAAATATAACTACTTGTGCGATCCAACCATACCTTTGATTATTTTACGATCTTTATATTAAAACAAACAAACAAGATATCAACAACAATTATTTCAAATCGAATACTTTTTTTTGCCTACGATCCCAAATACTGTATATTTAAATATAATTCTTTGGAAAATTTTCCAATTGAATTAGAATCGAAGCTTCTAAAATGAAAAGATTTCATATCGAATCGATTATTAGACTAAATAATACTTATATATATTTTGAATTGAAGACAATAAAAATATTACTCATAAAAATGGCATCCAAAAATAATGAAAATGTAATTAATATCCCACAATTTACAAGTATCAATCAATGAACAAACTATTAATAATGTGAGTTAATAAACTAAAATTGAAAGTAACTGTAACCAACAACATGATTTAACTGAAATGTTATAGTGACAATTTTAGTTAACTTATATTTTTATAATGAATTGGCTATAAATACTATATAAAGTTAAAATATTGTAAAGGCTTGACATCTTGATTTGAATTTAAAATTACATTTAATTGAATCCGAATATGGAATCTATTTGAATTTGAAATTTTGAATCTTTTAAAATAACATTTGATACTATAAGGTATGCATCATTCATTATGTGTGCTGTGCTCATGGAGACAAAAAACGGCCTATTAATCAGAAGAATTTATTGATTATTTTAGTTCAAAAGAGAAAAGTAGGTATTTAAAGTAGACTGACATTTTTCGTACCTAAATCACCAATAATAAATAGTAGCGTCGAGAAATTTGACAACATAGCTAATCATGAATATTTGTTGTGAATTATTGACTAATTATTTTATCAGTGTGTTGGCAGCAATGTATATCGAACAGTTAGAGGAAGCGCGCTTTTATTTATGCTACGCCTGGTGACTTTGGCTCTCGATTCAAGGCCAATACGTCACGTTCCTTATTCCGGTTCATTCCGGGTCTAAAATAACTGACACATAATTTATTTAGAGTTTTTTTTATTTCGTAGCTACCTGAAACGGTAGGCACGGGAACTAAACGTTTACTCATTTAGTCTAGTTGGCCGTTGATCGAGGGGCCACGGTTAGAGTTCTAGCCGAGTATACTAAGGGTATTTCCCCCCTTTTTTATTTGACCAATCTTTCTCCCCACAAATGCTGGTACATTTACTCAAATATTTATCTTCCTAATTACTACCCTATTAATATATTCAAATACGGTAGCGTTGCGAACAAATTTGGGGCGTTTGTAATCCCTGAAAGAGAAATCACCCAGGTGCATTTGGTCGTGTCGACCCCAGTCCTTCTTATTCGGGATTAAGGCGTGCCAACCACCCGTCTAGCCCCCTTCTGTCTGGATATGATTAATTTTCTTCTGCTGGGATAATCCGCTGTTTCTAGTTTAGTAAAGTAGGTCTTGTTCAGTGATCCGTCCTTATCTTTCACTCTTTTCTTGTGTCTACAACGCACAGCACTGGGCCGAAATCGGTTAACGACGGCAAATTGTATGTTCCCTGTTACATCATGTAAAGTAGAGCACAGCCATTATTAATATCTGACACCCAATTTCAGTTACGGACCGCGCCGAGTAGAACCGATAATAACATTTTCCAGATTTTTGAGTTAAATTTTTTTCAGATTGATCTTTTATTTTTATTTCACTTGTCATAGTTTAATTTCCCACATATCGATAGCTCAAAGAATTAGACATTACATTCGGGATTGACACTTGAGAGTAGTGGAAAAAAGAGCACATGAACGTGGCCTATGTATATATAATCGCTTTGCTCGCTGGGGGCTCCGTCCCCTAACCTCCAGTGAGTTTTCTTTCCAAGTGGATGTAAACTAATGTAATTCCAGATAGGTCTTACCGTTTAGCCACAAGAGACCTCCAAAGAAAAATCCGCACAGACTTTAAAGTTGCTCCGCCATTTTGAATTTTTTTCGGGGGTTAAAAAGTATTTTTTTAAAACTTTTTTTGGAATTTTCACGTCGGTTACAGGCTAGAAGCTATAAGTTAGCCAAATTTCAAGTTTGTAGCTTATCTGGAAGTGGGTAAACATTAATGTCAGTGATTGAGTCAGCCATGTGGCTTTATATATATAAACCCCACCGCATCCCGCGTCTTAATACCCGTCCGGAATATACGCATTTTAATTACGATATCAAGGTAGGAGTGAGTAAGATATAACTGGTGTTTGCATGCAGGTAGAGGGGGGAATCATCCACGAAAACCCCCTCTAGGTACACCCAACCGAAATTTGAACCCCGACTAGATAGTATGACATTTAGTCCAAGCACACACTAGTGGTGAGGGTGACCTCGATAAGTCCTGAGAGTTATCCCAGAAATGTGGTAAGATTAATTTCACAACTAATTGAAAAGACATTTAAGATTTGTATTCACATGGCAGAAGGTTTTTTTAATCTGATGAAGTAGCCTATACGCTCTAACCGCAAAGCACA
Organism: Timema douglasi; assembly: GCA_901482245.1. Lineage (NCBI taxonomy): Eukaryota > Metazoa > Arthropoda > Insecta > Phasmatodea > Timematidae > Timema > Timema douglasi. Next base: position 73,167 of record CABEEJ010000076.1, on the reverse strand, counting down.
ACATAATTGTGAAATATTAGTATAATCTTCACCACAAAATAAACCCATTTAAATTGTTTATGTGCCATATATGCGATATAAATGAGTTAATAATAAGTGCACCAAGTTGTGTATAGGCTGATTTTAGTAGGAAGAACAGTATTTGATATTTACTTAAACTACCAAATCAACTTTAATATATTTATCCATCAAGTCATGCTATCTGAAGCTGTGAAATTTAATAAATATTATCAATACCTATAAAATAACCTTAAAACTTAGCACAATTTTATCGATGTTGGGAACAAATAACTATATTTGAATTTTCAAAACTGTTCTTCCACCCAAAATAGGCTATAGTAGGTAAGGGCCATCGTTAGGGTGCTTATTTTGTTTTTAGTAGTGCTGCTGAGATATTTTTAAGTAATATTTTTTTACAAAATTAACTAGAATATCCCATTAAGTAAGACACGGTGATTATATATATAATATAATAATAATTATATATAAAAAAAAATCCCATGGTGATTATATATATAATATAATGATAATAATTAATATATAAAATGACCGCGTCTTACTTAACGGGGTAGGGATGAGGAAGGAAGAACTTTAGAGGTAATCTACCTGAATTTTAGTGGATGGAGAGTGGAAACCACTTAAGAAAAACCACCATCAGTAAACCTGACTGGGATTTATAACCATGATCTCCCCGCCATCAGCAGGCAAAACTATCACGAGAGTGACGCCTTAAGCCATTCGGCCATTGAAGTGGGTGATATATTATAAACTTTAAACATTTTTTAATTAAGAACGCGTTATTAACATTATTTTATAAATTATAACCAAACTAACGTTTTCCAGAGGGTCATTGGCATAGTAATTAATGAAAAATTGCAAACTGTGTTGGAAATTCCTCAATTTATCACTCATTCACAAATTTTAGTACTACACTACCATCTCACATCCGACTAGCCGGGTTTTTAGATGCAGAAAACTTATCGAAGAAAGATTTTCAGCGTTATTTATTTTACAACAGCGACATTGGATCCAGTTTGAGAGTCGTTTTCATTTCAAGATAAATAATTTAAATTTTAGGTGACCTGGTGGTCTAGGGGTAAGGTGTCAGACTTCTATACTGGCGGCCGGGGTTCAATCCTCGGTCCCGGCAAAGATTTATCTGATTACCAAACCCTTCCTTCACTACTGACAAGACATCTTGTGAATGTGAGGAATGCCAGGCCTCCACCGTGGTTCGGATTCCACGTTAAACTGTAGGTCCTTCAATTTCATCTCACAATCACCCTACCATTACACATTAGCGTAAGTGCGTATAACCCGAACGGGTAGTAAGGCGCGGTGCTAATAATAATAATAATAATAATAATAATTTATATTTTGTTATTTTCTACAATATACTATTGGTTTAATTGGTTTTAATTTCACTGTTTAGAAAAAACAAACCAGTATAATACAGAAAACCTCATCATAATGTGAGCCTGGTTTGAGTTGTATTACCTTCCCAAACTAGGTGCTACCCATGGGGTAAGAAGGGTCCATCTCACCTATTGGATATCGCGTAACATACGTAGGCAATACAACTCGAGCCAGATGTCACATGGTGGTAGTTTTTTGTATTATACTATGGTAAGCATTGGCATTGAGAAGAGTGAAAATCTTTTACCAAATATTTTAAAAAATACAACAAAATTGAAAAATAGATACTACCTAATAAATTATTATTATTATTATTATTATTAGCGCCGCGTCTTACCACCCGTTCGGGTTATACACACTTACGCTAATGTGTAATGGTAGGGTGATTGTGAGATGAAATGGATGACCTTCAGTTTAACGTGGAATCCGAACCATGGTGGATGCCTGGCATTCCCCCACATTCACAAGTTGTGATTAATACACGTCTTGTCAAAGGTGAAGGAAGGGTTTGACAATCAGATAAATCTGTGCCGGTACCGAGGATTGAACTCCGGACCCCCAGCACAGAAGTCTGACACCTTACCCCTAGACCACCAGGTCTTTTATTAAATAATAATACATAACTTAAATGATTCTGATTTCATTTTTATCAAACTGAAGAATTCAGAAACATTTTTTAAATGAAGAGAAAATAATTTTCCAGGACACACTCGACAGATTTTAGAGGATTATTGATCTCATTATATAAAGAAAATTAAACTTTATGTTTTTAATAGATAATTATTTAATATATTTTGAAAAAAAAGAGAAGAAAATGACATAAAAACTGTAAAAATATTGCCCTTAACTGGCGTTACCTACACTCTCACCTTAATCCTGATTTGTAAAATCTAACTAATAAGAGGGAGAGAAAAATGTTTGATGTTTCGATTACATCTAAGAAAACTAGGAACATTAGGAGGTGTTTACCTCGTATTGCGTAAAGTCCTTTGAAAAGAATGATGGGGATATAATCGGGGACGGG
>CABEEJ010000076.1:6308-70686 GCA_901482245.1 Timema douglasi | reverse complement strand
GGGGGGGGGGGGGGGGGAAATTAGAGGTGGTTTTCCACATGTAATTACCACTATAATTTTCCCCTCTTCTTTCTACGTCAATACGGGTGCACTTCCTCTAAATTTACTTTTCACCCTTCTTGACCGGAGATGAAGTTGTTAACAACCCTGGTATCTAACGTTCTCCTACTATTACTATTACTGTTAATAATGATAATCATCATCATCATCTCGTTTGAAGAGTTCTTAATGTATGAATGATACCCCGCATGATATTAAAATTCAAGCACATTGAAAGCGACCTGTTTTTTGTTGTTGCTAGACTCCATTAAAAATGTATTTACCATTTTTCTAAAGACTTGCACACCCTACGAAACACATATTTAGTCACTTAAGTCACCGTGCGTGCAACTTCAACCAATAATTGAATAAATACTCCTATTATACACCTATACACACTCTTCGTATAGATAATGTGGTAACATTCCTTATATAGTAGGACCGTCGTAGGAATAGTTTTTAAACACATTTAATAAATAAAGATTGAGTGCCCATATCTTTAAAAGTATACTCTACATTTCTAAATTTCAAATAACAACACAACACATGGATTGGTGTATTAATGCATGGAGATAACTTTTTCAATTTTTATTTAAACTGTTATGTAATGTAATGTTAATAGTGATTCGACTATTTTATGACTTAACTTGTGAGGAAACCCGTTTCAGTGGCCGCATGGTCTAGCACGCTATTCTCGTGTAAGACTAGACTGCCGATGACGGGGAGATCTAGGTTTGAATCTCGGTCGTGTGTACTGATGGGGTTTTTCCAAAATTGTTTTTCACTACCCCTCCACGGAAATGCAGGTACATTTCCTCTAAATATAGCCTTCCTAATTCCTAAAACCTTTAGCATAATTAGTACATGAGCGTATAGCTCGGACTGGTAGTAAGACGTGCTCTCCCTCCACGCAAATGCGGGTTCACTTCCTCTAATTCAACCTTACCAGGTCCTAATCCATTAGAGTAATTAGTACTTAAAGCGTATAACCCGAACGGGTAGTAAGACGTGGTGCTAAATATTAAATATTAGTAAGACGTGGTGCTAAAAAAAACTTGTAAGGATGTAAACAATCTATTTCAAAATACAGAAGTACATTTTTTAGCTCCATGTCAAAAGTATTTGTTAGAATAACAAGATTTGTTTATTTTTATTATTTCACTAGTTTCAATTCAATGATAATTATAAGTGATTTAACTACTTACAAATTGTGTTGTAAGTTTAGCAGCAAGGTTATATAAATACTTAATCTAAGTTGATTAAGAGGTTGTTTTAAAATAAATACACTCGCTTTAACGTGGAAAGAAGATGAAAAACCACAGTGATAAATCACTCGCGGGAAATTTCTTCTAGGCCATCAAGCCGGGGTTAGAACCCTTACTCTCCAATTTTTTTTTTGTGTGTTTGTGCAGCACATTCCTAATACCGATCCTGGCTATCTGATTAGTAGGGTAAATAGAAGGAAGATATAATTATGAGAAAACATAACCATATTGGTGCGGAAAGATCTTTTAGGAAAAAATACTACAGTTCACCAGATCGGATTCAGACCCCAATCTCCCCGTCATTGGCAAACCAAAACATACGAGACTGACGACTTAGTTCGCGTGCCCATCGATGCTAGTGACTTCTCAATCAATGGAAACTAAGTGCTGAATCTTAGACTTAAGGCCAGTTTCATAGTCAAATTTAGTACGCTTCAAGTGCGGTGCTACACTAAGTACATGACGACACCTACCTAGACCAGAATGGAATGGGCCATTCTCTCATAGAAAACTGGCCCATTCCATTCTGGTCTAGATAGGCGTCATCTTGCATTTAGTATAATGGTGCACTTGAGGGGTGCTAAGTCTAACAATGAAGCTGGCCCTTAGAGAACTTTGCCACCTGTACGATTAACCATACAGGATGATTAAAAACTCTGTACATATTTTAATGAAATACCGTAACAATAAATCAAACATTTTTAGTTAATGAATGTATGTTTACAGACATCACACTTTGATGCTAGAGGGTGTTGAAGGGTGGTGCATCAAACGACTATTTTACGCCGTTGTCATTCTTAACGAGGACTACGAACGTGTATAATGGAGCATTTCACGGATTCTGAGATGGCTGACATGCATCTAGGATATCGGGCTGGGTAATCTTTGTAAATATACTACAGTCAATCTGTCGACGATGTCATGCATGCAATACTGTTGGCGTTTGCTCCTTTGAGCAACTGCTGTAAGACTGCTGCAAATAAAAATACTGGTCACCGTTTCTGCCTTTCATTTATGTACCAACAGCACCTTCCAGCACCTTAGTGACGTCTGCAGACATGCATTCAAAAACGAAAAAGGTTTGTTTTAGGGTTCCCTATCTCCCATTGAAGTTTGTACAAGGAGTTTTTAATCATCCCGTGTACTGTAATAAGCGCATCGGTAGTCGCATGGTTGATCGTTTAAGACTGAACTAACAATAACCGAGAGATCGGTGTTCAAGTCCCAGTTGGGTGTATTGAGGTTGGTTTGTCCTAAATGATTTCTTATTAAAATGTGGGTATACTTCATCTTAAACTATAAATTACTCATATCTATTCCATTAGGGTGATAATTAATATATGGGTATTGCCGGAACGGCTGATTAGAGATGGCAAAAAAAACACACTATTTATTAAAATCGAGAGCTAAAAGGGCGATTTTCAATAAATACAATCCAAAATTTGATTGGAGAGAGTATAGAAAAATCCACCACTAAAAAGTAGTTTCACCCACTTCGGTGGCCTCTTGGTCTAACGCGCTAATTTCGTGTTAGACTATACTTCCGAAATGAGAAGATTGGGATCAGATCCCTGTCGAGTGCACTGAGGTTTTTTAATAGATGGTTTTCCACTCTCCTTCCACGCAAGTGCGGGTGCACTTCCTGTAAATTAAACCTTCTTAATCTCTAAACCATCAGTATAATTAGTACATAGGCGTAAACCCGAACGGTTAGTAAGATTCGGTGCTAAGAAAAACTCGTTTTCCTGGCGCCGCCGTTCTATATTGAACATCTGAACAGCTGCCTTCCCGAATCAGACGCGCCAACCTCTTGCCTAACTCTCACAGAAACATAATTTCCCCCACAACATTCATAATCTCGTTAGCGAAACATATTTTGTAAAAGGTTGCAAATCTCACTCAAATGGCACATTGACGTCATGTTACTTCGCGTTAAGAAAACTAACGAGACATTTATTGGTTTCCCGCCTCTGTAACGGCCAAGTATTCACCTCGTCTGGGTGTTGTTGTTGGTGCCAAGATTAAGGTAGGCCTAAGCCTTGAATGCATAACCTTTTGTCACAACATTGTTAAAATTTACGACATACCATGGTTAATACAATCTTGTCATACTTGGGAAATGTCATGAAAATCGTTAATTTATCTAGATGTGATATGTGGGAGGAGAAAAACTACAGTAGCCCCATGGCTTCTTTGATGCTGAGTGACAGCTCACAGCTGACTGCTTTAAAAAGCTACCAGACCAAATTATGTATCCCTACGCTTAACCATAGGATCAGCAAAAACATGTGTTTAGCAGCTATCACTTCTGACGGTCAAAACTTAGGTATATACCTAAATGTTGACTGTCAGAAGTCAGCTGTGAGCTGTCAGTCGGCACCAAAGAAGCCATGGGGCTACTGTATTTTTATGAAAGTACATATTACTCTTATGGGACTATTATTTAATTATAACGCAGTGTACATTCTTAGGGGGGTAAAACATGCTCTATATGCTACCCGTCCACGTTATCCACATTTTTATATTAATGGTTAAGGGATGAGAACGTCAGAAGTTTAGAGTAAGTGTATCCACATTTTTGGGGTGGTAGAATGGGAAACTACCACCTTATATCTGCTCGGGATTTGAACTTCGACCCCTACATCACAGGCAAAATAAACAGAATGAGAATAGCGGCTTTTCCAACGTGTCCGCCGGCGTACATAAAACGTTATTAGCTCTTGCGTTAAAAATACAAATGAAATATATGAAAAAATCTATGGCTAACACCAATGAAAACTACACTATGAGAAGGGTTGCTTAGAAAATATAAACTTATTTGCTAACTGCCAAAATTGATAACATTTTACTACGTAAAGTAGATCATGTAACTGTTCTCGCTCTCATGTGAAAATTGAACTCAACAGGTTCAAAGTACACTATATTTTTCTATTTAAGGTTTATAGGTTCCTAAGCAGATAGCATCTGAGACTTCAAGAACCATAGACCATTAGAGAGAAAAAAAACAACACTTTATAGTATTATTTCCGTGTTAGTCCAGGTATGCTTTCTTAAACCTTTCAAGGCCTAAAAAGACTTGTTCAAATCTGGACATACAATAGGTTTAATTCTTTGGTAATTTAAAGTTAGAATAAAGATGGGGAGATTATTATACTCTTAAAATACACTCCAATGTTGTTATATTAATACAAAATTTTGATTTTGTTTTTCAGAAGAAAGAAAAAAAATTGACATATTTTTCCTGATAAAAATCTGATTCATGTTTGGAATAAAATTCTTGGCGGAACTCATTTTTAAGATCAAAGATTAATAGGAACCGGTCAGCTTGTATCACTTTGAAGTTTTGACTATATTCTCACAAAAGAGAGAGAGAGAGAGAGAAAAAAAACTTCTTACAAGAATAAATATTACTAAACATAAAAAGTCTACAAGCGGCGAGCATATGCAAATTAACATTTTTTTTTGTACTACTGTATTTCAGTAAAGATTAAGTAAAGTTGTTTGAAATGACCTATGGTTGGCAACATAAAAATAAACTAACTCACACAACACAAAGTGGACCTGAGTTGGTGTACACGAATTTTTATTATTACTACTAATACTTCAGCTACTATAGTTAACAAAAACATTATAAAAGAATTGATAATAGCTTCAGTGGTCAAACGGCTTAATGCGTCACCCTCACAATAGATCTGACTACCGATGACGGGGAGATTGAGGCTTGAATCTTGGTTTGGTATACTGCGGGTATTTTTTTTTTCTAAATTGCTTTCCACTCTCGCTCTCTCTCTTCACTTAAATGCGAGTATTATTATTATTATTATTATTTAGCACCGCGTCTTACTACCCGTTCGGGTTATACGCTTTAAGTACTAATTACGCTAATGGATTAGGAATTGGGAAGGTTGGATTAAAGGAAGTGAACCCGCATTTGCGTGGAGGTAGAGTGGAAAACTACTTAGGAAAAACTACCCCCAGTTCACAAGACCGAGATTCGAACCTCGATCTACCCGTCCTCAGCATTCAAGCTCAACACGATTAGCGCGTTAGCCAACTACTCCAACGAGGCGGGTAAATGCGAGTACACTTCGTAATTAATTCATATGAGTGTAACCTCAACGTGTTTGTTCTTCTACTTTCGTGTACTACTTTTGCAAACTATATACTGATTTTGTTGGGAAGTCCGCTCTTAAAGGATATTTCCCTTACACAATATTTGATATACATTAAGATCTACATATTCACACTAATAAGATAGGAATGACGACGGAATAATTTAAGAGAAAAGTAGTTGCAATAATCTGGAAGGAAGATGGGAAACCAGTTAGGATAAACCACCTCAGTACACTCATCTGAGATTCAAATCCCAAATTTCTCGTCACTGGTAAACCTGACAAGACGAGATCAGCACCTTTGATATCCACCCACTCTTGCAAGTGATTGATGTTAATAAGTGAATATGTAGTAATACTAGCAAAGAACTTATAGCATACTTTCTGAACCCGAAGTCACCTATACCATACACGACTTACACACTAGCTTAGGGACTCGATACTGTCCAAATAAATTTTAAACGTTCTTCAGACAAATGTAAACGACATAGGTTTTAATCTTTATATTTTTACTGTTTATCACCGCGTCTTATTACCTTTAAAGGTTATACGAAATTGTACTAATTATGCCAATGATTTGGGGATTAGAAAGGTTGGATTTAAGGGAGGTGTATACAAATTTGCGTGAAGTGAAATTGGAAAACAATTTTTTTTTAAATCCATCCTCAGTACAACTGACCAGGATTAAAACCCTGGTCTCCCAGCCATCGGCAGTCTAGTCTATTACGACAGTGATACTTTAGACCATGCTACCACAGAAGCCGGGTGTTTTAATCTTGGTTGAATAAAATGTAAGGTCATCATTTGGAACGACAGCATAACGAAAGTAGAAATACAAATGATTCGGAGTTCACTAGAAAGGTGGTGTCAGGTTCACATGACCTAAATACCAATATCACCATAGGGAAAAACACAGCCCCAAGTTCCCAAACCAAAAACTCATAGCTATGTAAAAAGGATTGAAAAATTTATAATGACACACGTTTTGTTCGGGTTGATAATCGAACCCCTGTCCCATAGCTCAGTCGGAAGACGTGCCACTGACTGAGTTAAAATATAGGACTAGATTTTTCTAAGTCGATACTACTGATTTTAATATTTCAATCAACACTAACACCTATAATTTTATCATCGAGGTAATATAATGAGTTCATTCATCAGTATTAAAATCATTTAGACATTTCACGGGGACAAACCAGAGTCTTCTTATCTGGCAGCCATGCGGTTGATCCACTTGGGTGCATGAAAAGCATCGCGTGGGTGGGAGTTTTTCGCGGTGACGCGTTGAGAGCTCCGGAAGCGACGTCAGAGAAAAGCTGTAGTATGTCAAGTCTATAAAAGTAGAACCAGAGCACAGCTTCTCTTGGAGGATCACAAAGCGAGAGGCCGGATCCCGGAACTGGTGCTCTACCAGGAGTGACCTTGACACCACCACCACCACCACCACGCGCACAACCGGGTTGACTGGGACGATCATGAGGAAGGAGGGGACCCTCACGCACACACCGACAACCTCATACCAATGGAAGTTTTAATTACACTCACGACATGCAATCCACTTTTTTATTTTATTAAAAAAGATCATAAGTATCCTCTTTAGTTTTTTTTTCTTTTCAAATAATGACTTGAACCAGCCGGGGTTCAATTCTCTATTGTATTTATTCATAATTAGGGTCACCAACCATATTCTTCTAAGAGTATATGTACTCTTTTTGAACAACGTACTCCTACTTTTTAACCATAAAAACCAAATGCACGCTTTTTGAAACTATTTATTATTAATGTTTGGAAAAAAAAATATTATTAGTTGGTTGAGGTCTGGAACAAGTCAAAATATTATTTTATTCTTCTTATTATTATTATTAGCACTGCTTTTTACTACCCGTTCGGGTTATACGCACTTACGCTAATGTGTAATGGTAGGGTGATTGTGGGATGAAATGGAGGACCTACAGTTTAACGTGGAATCCAAACCACAATGGAGGCCTGGAATTCACCAAAATATTATTTTGATTGACTTGCTTTATCTATATTACTTAAACTATTATCCATCCTTATTTAGTGAATATTATAGTCGATTTAGGTTACCAATATAGAAAATTGTATATGATAATGATATGATTTTGTATGATGATTGATGACAGTGTATATATAACCTGAACAGCTAGTAAAATGAGATGTTAAAAAAAATATATATATATATATAAAAATAATGTTTCAGGAAGAATAGTAAATATTTTGGGAGGTTATAGTATTGATTATTATGGGTAAAAAAGTTCATATAAACACGTATCAAATTATTCTCAATGAAACTGTATGCGAGAAAAGTCATTATGAGAGGTTATTAAAATAACGATAAATTAGCTATTGTTTGTGTTTATCAAATTTTTGAATGTTACAAAACACAAATAATTGACTAATAGTTCTGAAGCCAACCTCAACGCACTTTTCAACTCTTATTGTGATAGTAAGTGTTGTTATTTTAATGTTGTCTTGGGATTCTTTTTATGAGGATATCACTATCAATATGGCGATCGAGCAATTCGTCTCCTATATTTACCTTTTCTTTCGATTTTAATCCATACCAACAAACCATAATCATTGTAAAACATTCCGAAATAAACCAAATAGATAGATTTATTATCGAAAAAATTCAATTAGAAAAAATTAGTTAACTATAAACTTTTATAACTTTTTAGAACTAGTATCGAAATTATTATTTGGACTCAAGGTATGATCTTATAGAATCAATATCAATGTTGAAAAAAAAAAAAATCAGACCGCTTACGATATAGTTCCAGGCTCAGAAAAGTATACCAAGGACGATACAGATGTATAGGCATTCATATATGGGTACATACAGAGTTGTATTATTATTATTATTATTAGCACCGCGTCTTACTACCCGTTAGGGTTATACTCACGCTAATGTGTAATGGTAGGGTGATTGTGAGATGAAATGGAGGACCTACAGTTTAACGTGGAATCCGAACCACGTTCCGAACCACGGTGGAGGCCTGGCATTCCCCACATTCACAAGATGTCTTGTCAGAGGTGAAGGAAGGGTTTGGTAATCAGATAGCTTTGTGCCGGGACCGAGGATTGAACCCTGGACCCCAGCACAGAAGTCCGACACCTTACCCCTAGACCGCCAGGTCACCTTACAGAGTTGTAAAACCCACTTCTTACTTTCTCTCGATACCTCGTAAAGGGAAGTTTAATAATGTGATCATATATATATAAACATAGACATAACTCTAGCTTTTGATTACTGTCAACGTTTCTTGAGCCTCTAAATTCTAAAAAGTAGTTTTCTGGCTGTCGTCCGTCTTATTGTTTGTTTGTGTGTCTCTATCTTGACCTAGAGACGAAACCATTTTCCCGACTGGGCTAACACTTTCTTTTAAGGGTTTTAGTAAGATTCCCTCAAGGAATATTTGGAATTAGATATGTTAACCCTAAAACTAAGGGCAGTTAACTGAAGGTCAAAAATAGAAAGAAAAAAAAATATTTTATACAAATCCACTTTCACGAATAATATTCTATCCAGGCATTGTTTAAGATTACAATTATATGGAGTATTTTTTAAAAAATAAAACCAATAATTTCTGATTTATAACCAAATATATAATTTTTTTATGGGTTCTTTTGAAAATTGAAATTAATTGTTATGCTATTTGGTGGACAGAGATGATTACTTTTCATTCGGGCTGGCCTTATATTTATATCAATGGTGTAAAGATGAGGAAGGTATAATTCGGAGGAAACTTAAATCNAGAGTGTGGAAATATTAGAGTAAAATCACTCCAGTTTAAAAACTGGTTTTCGAACCCCGACATTCCCATCACTTGGAAACCAGACAAGGTGAGACTGATGCTATTTGTTAGTGTGTCCACCGGTCGTATGAATATGGAGTTAGTCAACTTATAACACATTAAAACGTCGATAGTATTATATCACAGCTATTACCCGATAAATTTACTCAACACCTTTTTGAAGATTTATAGTGGAAAGTTCTCAGATAAGCGCAAAGCGAAACTGAGACTTAACAAGGATTTCAAAATAATTATCGACTTAAGGTTAGAACCTGATTTGAATTTAATCATTATATAAGGAAATACCGTCCCATCTACACCTAAATGCGTCACATTACATGTGTTTCAACAAAACAATTACAAGGAGTGTGAAACTCGTAAACCTTGAAATTCCAGTTGTCAAAGAGGGAAGAGACTCTTTTGTTTTATATCCTTATTTTTGTACCGTCTTAGAGAAAAGGTCTTATGTATTTGGTCATGTTATGTGTCTAATAACATGTTGACACCCGCCTCGGTGGCGTAGTTGGCTAACCCGCTAGTCGTGTTGAGCTCGACCGCCCAGGACGGGAAGATCGAGGTTCGAATCTCGATAGGGTGAACTGGGTGTGGTTTTTCCACTCTACCCCCACGCAAATGCGGGTTAACTTCCTCTAATTCAATCTTCCCAATTCCCAATCCATTAGCGTAATTAGTAGGCCTACTTAAAGCGTGTAACCCGAACGGGTAGTAAGACGCGGTACTAAATAATAAAAAAAAAATATGTTGACTTTTTTTAGGGACACAATTTTTGAAAGCAAAAAAAAAACTTTCCACCGGTTATAGGTTATCTTTCAAATAATATCCATTATAAGTTATGACACAAAAGTGAAATCGGCCTTTTTATGAATTGGGCAAATTTATGCCCATTCCCTGAACTGGAATCTTTGCTTGTCCATCTAAAAGATTGGGGGAAAGTCTTGACTGTTTCATGAATTGGGTAGCGCTTGTGCTTTATAGTTCATCGAATGGCTAAGTCATGAACTAGAAGGTTTTTTCCCTAGGTCTGTGAAATGAATAAGTGAAGAACAGATTTAGTTCAAACCTTTAATCGTTTCAGAATGAAAGGTTAGACTTACCTAATTAGGGTTAGCTTATGATTCTTAATATATATCTGAAAACTAATTTAATTTCATAGAACTGGACAATAGAATAAGGCAGTTCAAGGAATGAACAGAAATATATCTAATAATTCATGAAATTGATAGTTTTATTGTTAGGTTGTAACATATACTTTAATTCCACTATTGGGATAGTAATGTGTAATAAAATGTTCTCGAGGAATGTACCCGAATGTGCGTGTGTTAAACGAGATATACCCTTTGGAAAAAATCTCAGGACACTCAACCGGGACTAGAACATAGATTTCCACGTCCTCGGTAATTCAGTCTAACACTAGAGGAATACGTTAAGCCATGAGACCATCGATGTGGGCTGTCTATAGTTAAAAAAAGTATTAGAGTTATACCCGCTTCTGTGGCCGCATGGTCTAACGCGCTACTCTAGCAGTAGACTAGACTGCATATGACGGCGAGATCGAGGTTCGAATCACGGTGGGATGTACTGGGGAGGGTTTCTTCAAAATATTTTTTTCATTCTCCCTCCATGAAAATGCGGGTATACCTCATCTAAATATAACCTTCCTTATACCTAAAACCATTAGTGTAATTAGACCATAAGCGTATAGCCCAAATGGGTAGTAAGACTCGGTGCTTAAAATAAATAATATTGAACATTAAGACACACAAAGCCTTTAGCTAAACTTAGAATATATAATGTAGCTTTGTTATTAATAGAAAGCTATAGAACAAAATGGCTATAATAATCCCAGACCAACATCACTGGACACGTGGGATAAGTCCATTTCTTCAGGTTTAGATCGCTTGTGACGGGGGAGGTCAGTTTTAGAATACCGATGGAGTGTACAAAGGTTGCTTTTTTATAACCGCTTTTCAACCTCCTATCAGTACAAACTGGGCTACATTTCCTCTGAATGATATATTCCTCCCTACTACCTAATTGATGCAAATAAGCGGATACTTTGTCGAGGTAATAAGAAGTGATGCAAAAAATAAGAACGATGTACTGGCTTGTTTTAAATATAACAAAAGAGTTTACAACATTTACCAAAAGGGTTATTGATTTTAACTGGTTACGACCAAATTTGCTACATTTGCCTAGCTGTTGGTTAAATAATTCATTAGTGTCGCATAATTCTTTCCCCTAGGCCTATATTAATGGATGATATTCATTTTAAATGGGAATTGACCACCTTTCTGTGAGAAACATTAGTTCGAATCTTAGTTTTGATATATTATGGTTCTTATATGTTGTGGGTGACTTGTTTTTCACAATACTTCAACAATAGCCTTTCTCAAGCTAATAATAACCTTTTTAAAACAATAGTACTACGTGGTAGCCTCAAGATTTATTCACTGTTATTGATTTAATTTGTTTAGTTTAGTTTTATGTAAATTTAAAGTATATATTGTGTATCACTTTCAATATAAATGTGTTTTAATTAGTATAGTTCGTTAATCACAAGGCAGATACACTTTTTAAAACGAAGGAGATAATTTAGATCAAGGGTATACACACTAGCGCAAAGATAAGATGTGTAAGCCAAAGTGATAAATCACGTGTGAGAGAGAACCTACTTACAAATGCACCCAGTTGAATTCTAACCTCAAATTCCCTGTCAACGACGCCGGAGTTCAAAGATGGTATAATGCTTCAGACCACGCAATCAATGAACTAAGGCATAGTTCAGAACTATATAAATCAGAAAATCAAATCGTGAACGAATTAAATAAATCAGAAAATCTAATTGTGGAAGAATTAAATAAATCAGAATATCCAATCGGGGAAGAATTAAATAAATTGGAAAATAAAATCGGGGTCTAATATGCGCATGTGAATCGATGTAAAAAGGGCCACAAATGGTAGAACATTTTAAACGTTAGCACTTTTGTATTCTTACAACCTAACACTATCTTGTCCGACACATTAGCTCTGTCAGTAACGTGTCTGCATACTGAGCTAAAGGTCCCGGGTTCGATTACCGGCATTGCTGAAAACGTTATCATTAGTGAAATGTGGATTTCCACTTCCATAGTGATGAACTAATGACATGGGTCTGGATGTTGTGTTTGTTATAGATTTAAATTAGTTTATAAGTCGTGTGCTATGATTAGTCAGTTCGGAAAGTGCACGTTAAATACATTAAATAAATTAAAAGTTAAAAAACATTATCTAAATACTTATATCTAGGTCATTTCTTAATGTACCGATTGTAATTTTCTCAGAACTCATCGTAATGATTTGATCTCAAAAGCCAACTGCTGAGAAGAATCAATCCTCAACTTCAGCTGCACCATGACTTACACAAATTTATCAGACAGCTTGACTTTTAGATATATCCCTTTAATTAATTTAAATCTGTTGAATAGTTTCCTCTTGATCTGTGACCTCTATGACCTCATATAATATCGCAAACTTTAGCAAACCAAGAACACACAAGGGATGTCAGTCATATTTGCGAAGGTCATCGAGGAAGAGCGGTTTCTTTGATGATTAATTTGATTGATCATTAATTTGAGGCACGTGAACTGTAAAATCCTTTAAATGACGCATCAAGTAATATTGTTTTATCAACACTAGCATAAGATCGATTTATCTGGCATACTTACCATCCATAGTCCCATCCATGATTGAAAGATTAAGAAGATCAAATCTTGGTCTAAGAAAATCTGGTTTGGTTCTATAACAGTGCTTACCCACCTCATTGGCGTAGTTGGCTAATGCACTAGTCGTGTTGAGCTCTACTGCTGAGGACGGGGAAATCGAGGTTCGAATCTTGGTCGGATGAACTGAGAGTGGTTTTCCCTCAATGGTTTTCCACTCTCCCCCACGCAAATGTGGGCTCACTTCCTTTAATTAAACCTTCCCAATTCCCAATCCATTAGCGTAATTAGTACTTAAAGCGTATAACCCGAAAGGGTAGTAAGACGTGGTGCTAAATAATAATAATAAATAATAATATTATAACAGTGCTGGAACTATAATATTTGTCTATGGTTTTATTCTGAGTATAATTTTCCAGTAAGAGTGTGAGTAATCACATCAGCGAGAACACGTACTAAGAGACTAAGTCAGGTCTAGTATGGTTCGCTGGTAAAGTGGAGGTTGGGGTTTGAGTCCCAACAGGCTTTACTGAGGGTATAGTTTTAACTTCATAGTTCACACAAATCTGACTAAATTTCCCGTAAATTCTACCTCCACCAATCTTACTCTATCAGTGTGAATAGAATAATAGCCCGGACGCGTAATAAGACGCAATGCAATTTAAAAAAAAAAGTGGTATTTAGATCTTACACTTATATATTACATTTGTTTATAAATGTTATATTCTAATAAAATATTGTTTTAAGAAAATTATTAATTTACACCCAAATTATTTTTGGTAAAAGCCAATACCTTTGGCACGTGGTCTAAATATCAAGATCATTGTTCACGTGGGTATATTTATCTTAAATTGTAATTTCTTCATTCCTACCACATTAGTTTAACTAATATAAGTATATATATATATATATATATATATCTCAATGTATATAACCCGCCTCAGTGGTGCAGTTAGCTAACGCGCTAGTCGTGTTGAGCTCGACTGCCAGGGGCAGTGAGATTGAGGTTCGAATCTCGGTCGTGTGCACTGGGGTGGTGTTTCCTAAATTGTTTTCCACTCTACTTACACGCAAATGTGGGTTCATTTACTCTAAATTCAACCATCCTAATCCATTAGCGTAATTAATACTTAAGCGTGTAGCCCGAACGGATAGTAAGACGCGGTGCTAAATAAATTAAAAAAGAAGTAAATACTGATATACATTTATATATACTAATATATATATATATATACTTATATTAGTTAAACTAATGTGATAGGAATGAGGAAATTACAATTTAAGAGAAATATACCCACGTGAACCATGATCTTGATATTTAGACCACGTGCCAAAGGTATTGGCTTTTACCAAATACACACACACACACACATATATATTTATATAGCCCAAATGGCCAAAGAGATGTAGCAAAAAAAAAGTATTTAGTGAAATAAGTAAAAATTTATATGCTCTTCAGATTACTTTTCCATCTAGCTTCACGTCTTACTAACCAACCGAACCGTTCACATGTTTCATAATGATGGGTAAGGACGATGAATGTAAGTTATAGAGGTAATGTACTATCATTTTCCTGAGGAGAGAGTCGAAAACCAATTCGGGATTAAAAAACTCATTACGCCCGCCTGGGACTTAAACACTGTCCCTGATGTCTTTATAAATAAAGACTGAAACTGACGCCTTTGTACATGTGCTCACTTGTGTGAGTTGAATGGTTAGGGCATATTATTATAAACTTAAATGTTAGATTATTTAGCTATCTAATTTATTATGTCTTTTTATTTAAGCTGAAGACTTATTTAGTCATAAACAATTTAGTATCCACTATGGTGGCCGCATGATCTAAGGCGCTACTTTCACAGTAAACCATATTGCCGATGAAGGGGAAATTTAGGTTCGAATCCCAGTTGGGTGTACTGAGTCCCCCCCCCCCAAAAAAAAATCGTTAAACACTCTCCCTCCATGTAAATACTGGTACACTTCCTTTAAATTCAAATTTCCTCATTCCTAGATCATTAGAGTAATTAGTACATATGCGTGTAACATGAACAGGTAGTAAGACGTTGAGCAAAACAAATAAAGATAAATCCACCCCCCCCCCTACTATTTTACTTAATTTTTAGGTGACCGGGTGGTCTAGTGGTTAAGGTGTCAGACTTCTATGCTGGCGGCCGGGGTTCAATCCTCGGTCCTGGCAAAGATTTATCTGATTACCAAACCCTTACTTCACCTCTGACAAGACATGTATTAATCACAACTTGTGAATGTGGGGAATGCCAGGCCTCCACCGTGGTTCAGATTCCACGTTAAACTGTAGGTCCTCCATTTCATCTCACAATCACCCTACCATTACACATTAGCGTAAGTGCGTATAACCCGAACGGGTAGTAAGACGCGGTGCTAATAATAATAATACTTAATTTTTTTATTATTTGGTGGATTATATTATTTTAATAGTTACATTATTTCTAGATATAAGGGTTGGTAACAAAGCGAATGATAATTTGAAATTTTAGAGATCTTTAAGTGGAATAAACTTAGGTTTAACACATCATAAAAAATGAAATATAAGTGCAATTTTACAATTAATATATTTATTTTCTCACAATTTTTATTAAATATATTTGATTTCATCATGAACTTTAATAAATAACCTCATGTAAGATTCACTTTGATTCCTCCAATGCCCCTACAAGAAAACGTAAAAAAAACAAAACTGAATCACTTTTCCCTTCTTACAAAACTCTTACTTACTGTAATTAAAAAATTATGATTTTTCTAAAAGGCTGTTATTACAAAAATCCAAGTATATAGCTTCTTTATCAGTCTTACTAGAGACCCGAAAAGTGTGTTAACCGTTCCCAGTAGCGAGTTTATCTGAGGAGGGAAATCCACCACAGCTTAATCAAATTCATAGCGGTGATGATTCGAACAAGATTTGACACTCAAACTTGCGTGTGTGTTGTTCTGGTGAGATAATGTCAAGATTGTTGACCTGCTTCCGGTCGCTAGATTTGTGTGTTGATTGACTGAGTCACCGGGAAATCATCAGAAGAATGTGTGGAAGTAGCTATATAGTAGGCTCTGGCTAAAAAAACCTTTTAGAACACACGAATATTATTTACTTTCTCTCGACTCTATGTCTCTGTATGTCCGTATCTCGGCTTAGACCGGAAACCATTTTACCGATCGAGCTAAAACTCGGAATCTAGGGTTTTCATTAGACTCCCTCGAGAAATTATTGTAATTAGTTATTTAACCCTAAAATTAAGGGTAGTTTACTGAAAGACGGAAAGTGAAAGAATCGATTTGATCAAAACACGCGATATTTTGATTAAATTTTGTATCTTGGCATTGTTTAACATTTAAAACAATCTTGAATTTATAATTTTCACATGATAATGACTTAAAGGTACCTTACATATGCAGACATTTATAATTTTTAACATATCTACGAAATTATTTGAGATAATAAATTACTTATCTTTGTACAGTTATATTACTAATAAAATTAAAAATCTTTTATTTGAAATATAATTGTTAAAAACCATTATTTTCTGAGCTATAAGACACTATATATATATATATATATATATATATATATATATATATATGGGAGATCTTTGAAAATGTGAAATTGGTTGTTATGCTCTTTGATGGACAGAAATGTTAAAGTTTTCACAATGTTTCTGTAACAGCTTATATTAATTCATGTATGCTCTTTGATTGAATGTTTCTATAACATTATATTATTTAGCTTCCCAAATCTCAGAAGATTTTAGAAAATATCTCTGTTTTAAGATAAACGAGACAGCAGGCTTGAGAGGTGCACCATACCATTTTTTTTTTTCTGTTAGCATATGGTAACATTTTATTATCTTATTAATGCTATTTCATAGGTATTGATAAAACGTATTAAAATAACAGATTCAGTTCAGATCACTTGATGTATGAATGTATTAAAGTAATTTGATCAACTTTTGTAACGTAAAACGTTCTTCATACCAGAATACTACTATACCTGATCACACGAAGGTGAACTAGCCACAAGGTTCATTCTATTGTCCTTTTGTCATTACGAATGACGAAGCTGTGACTACTTTGTGGTCAGGAGTCATGTTTTTAAAAAGTCTGTACGTCTTTGAGCCAAGACATTGGCGCACCCAAATATTAATTTTGTGGAATGAGGGTAGAGTGAGGGCACTAATGTATTCACACTTATATTATATAACTGTATTTGTTTCCAATTTTATATTTTAGAGGTGCTTTTAAGGCCGTCCCTTACTTGAAAGAGACTAGCCTCAAGTTGTGGTATTTTTTACGCGAAGGGCAATTCTGAAGATTATAAACCACTAAAACAGTCTTCAAATTTAATGTAAGACGTCGTTGAAAATTATATAAATTCATCTTTTAATGATTTTCTTTGATTGTAAAAATTGTATATAAAAATACATCCTATTGCTCCATTAGAAACCTAGTCTAATTTTCTTTACATGGTGATATCAATAGTAATTGTTGAATATATGTCAAAGATGTCCTGAAATTCGGTAACCTTTTCGCTTCATTTAAAAGGTTTTCCATCAAATGCCGCTATGCTCATGACAGATATTCAAAAACTGTTGAGTATATGTGTAATAAAATTAAACTTACTATTTATACTGGAGAAATATTTTATTTATTTTGTGTGAAAAAAGTTTGACACGGGAACCTTTGTCCCAATAGTTCATAACTTAGCTGGACCACGTTCACTGACCAGGAGGACTATAACAGATAATAAACATGAGGGTAGTTATGAATTCGACCCCACAAATCTTTTTGCCTTATATTAGCTTAGGATTGTTTAGGTTAGGTTAGGTTAGGCTATGTTAGATTAGCATAGCATTTGGTTGTGTCTTAGGGCCAGTTTCATAGTCAAATTTAGTACGCCTCAAGTGCGGCGCTACACTAAATACAAGACGACACCTACCTAAACTCGAATGGAATGGGCCGTTCTCGCATAGGAAACTGGCCCATTCCATTCTGGTTTAGGTAGGTGTCGTCATGTACTTAGTGTAGCACCGCACTTGAGGCGTACTAAATTTGACTATGAAGCTGGCCCTTACTATCCATCACTTGCTGTTTTTAGTTCAGCTTGAGAACATATTTACAACCATTCCTAAACGGAGCGCCACAACAGCTGGGGTAGTGTTAGTACACCGCTACGTCTTGTTTACAGTTCCCGAGAAGGAACGCGCGGCCCAACTGTATGTAATGTGGGATTAACGATACCCATTTAAACGCAAGTCACAACAGGTGTACGTAGCCCAACTGTAATACGACCAAACGCATATGTGATTACTCTAATGAGGTAGGGATTAGGAAGAAGGTATTTTAGAGGTAATCTACCCGCATTTGCGTGGAAGGAGAGAGAGAAACCTTTTAGGATAAAACACCCTCAGTAGACCCAGATGGGATTTGAACCCCGATCTCACTGTCATCAACAGACTAGTCCAATACAGTAGTGATGCCTAACACCATTCGGCCACTGAAGCGGGCTATTGTTTTATTAAAACTATTTAGGATCGTTGGGGAAATTCACCTCGGTGGCGTAGTTGGTTAACGCGCTAGTCGTGTTGAGCTTGACTGCTGAGGACGGGGAGATCGAGGTTCGAATTTCAGCCGGGTGAAATGGGAGTTGTTTTTCCTAAATGGTTTTCCACTCTCATTACACGCAAATGCGGGTTCCCTTCCTATAATTCAACATTCTCTAATTCCTAATCCATTAGAGTAATTAGTACTTAAAGCGTATAACCCGAACGGGTAGTAAGATGCGGTGCTAAATAATAATAATAATAATAATAATAATAATAAAAAATCATTGGGGAAAATGTGGGAAGAGATTATCCATACTGCCCCCTCTTGGATGTCTATTAATTTAATCAAGCAGGCTAGAATTTGTCGATTTTGTTTTTATATATGGACCCCAAAAATTTGAAGTTTCAAAACACAATCCTGCATCAGCTCTGGTCTTACAAATTAATTTATCCTAAGATAGCATCCTAATGACTAAACGCACTACCACGGCGCAAAAGTTTATAACATCTGAATAACAGAACCAAATATTTTATACAGTATTTAAATATTTAATTATTTTGGTACCTGCGTCGGTAGTCACATGTTATAACATGTCTCGTACTAGACTGGATTGCTGATGATGGGGAGATCGGGGCTCGAATTCTGGTCAGGTATATTAAAAGTGGTATCTCACTTCCCCCCTAGGCAAATGTGGGGACGATTCCTCTAGAATTATATCTTCCTCACACCTATTCTAATATAGTAAAGGATGTATGCGTGTAACATAAACGGGTACAAAAACACAGTAGAAAAAAAAAATAGTTGGCCCCATTTCGGAACTGAGCCAAGTTTCCTTAAAATCATATTCAACCTTCCTAGCTACTTAAACTTCCCCAAAAGGTCATGCCTACCTACTACGAAATAAATAAACAACAAAAGAAAAAGTAAATACTGGTCACTTTATATTTCAAATTAAATGTGTAGTATTTAAATGAGATTTAAGTTTTTTGGAATGTACATAATTATTCATTATTAATCTTTTAATTAGGATGTTTGATGTTTTAACGGATTCACGTGATTTATTTCATAAATTTATTAGCTGTTAGAACCAAGTGAAGAAAGAAATAAAGATTATTATAATTGTTTAATAAATTGCTCTCTAAGCCATTTCAATGTTAGAGAAAAAAAGTGTTCTTTCTCTTAAAACACATACATTATGAAGTAGTATGCATTGCTATTACTATAAAAATAGATTAATAATTATTATTATTACTACTACTACCCGATTATGTGGTTATAATTAATATTATGCTTTGAGGCAGGGGTCAGCAACCTTTTCGAACCCCGATCGACTTATCAAAAGTCCCCGCGATCAGTCATCGTTTCTTCACTATTCTTTTTCTTTTTTTCTTTCGCCTATACTTCTGATATATATTCATTGAATTCAAACTTTTCTTAAATACTTAAGTCTCTACCTTTCTACATTTAAAAAAATAAATACTATTTATTCAAACACTACCGATTATGACCGATCAAGGTGATTTTGATCACTCTAAAATATTATTTTTAATTACTTGATACGTTTTTAAGTTTAAAAGACACACATATCGACCTTAAATAGCGATGTAGTTTTTTGAAATATCGACTGAAAATGTCAGTGAGATCGACTGGTAGATCGTGGTCAACCAGTTTTCCGACACTTGCGTCACTCTCGCAATACACGGATCGTCGGTGACATGGGCTGGAGCTCGAATTCCAGCAAGATGAAGTGAGAATGTGTTTTTTTACTTAATTGTTTCAAATTCTGTCTCCACGCATATGCGGGTACTCTTTGATCCTCCCTACTCCATTTGTCTAAACATGCGGATACCCCAAACGGGAGATAAGATAGGGTGTACAATAATAAATAGAGATTAGTTTAATTCCAAATTTTTGAGTCCGAATCTAATGTTCTTTCTAATCCCGAATCCCGAATCCAAATTCAAATCCCTTTATATTTAAAAACGTACAATTTTAGCTAAAGTTAAAATATTTAAAATTAAATTCAAAAATTAATTTCTTAAGTTCTTGATACCACTGCCCAATGCATATTTTGTTTTTAATATATATTACGTCATAAATAGAAAATATAAAACTTTTTACATACATTAGTATTATTAATTAATACAATTTTTTTCTAATTTATTTTGTGATTTTGTTATTTTCCCAACCACACAAGTCTATATGCTTCCTTTTGCAAATTGGTTAAAATGGTTATCTGATATTCAGGTTTTAATAAATTGTATTATAGATAATTTTTTGAGATGATAACGAATCTAGAAGCTCTCGAATACCATGGAATTTGAAGGATTCGAGCGTTCAATATCTAAATTTTATAAAGCTTTTGTTCCCTAACAAAAACTAAACTATAGTATATACATTATTTTTCCTTATTGACTTGTGTCACACATTCCAATGAAAATATATCCAAAAGCTTGAAAATAAATGGTGAATTCTTCAAATAAAATCCTGTTTTCGTAGAACGTGTTTTCAGGTCAAAAAATAAACAAAATTCAAGGGTAGATCCTGAACGACGGACGTGACCTAGTTTAGAGCTTATTTTTTTGTAAGAAAAGAACACAAGGGGAAAAGGAAATAAAAATGGGATAACCTAGAGAATTCATTAAAATAAATCAAAATTAAAGGTTAGTAGTTCGTCGTTAGATGTTTGCAACCATCAAGTTGGGAGGTCAGACCTTATTTTTCTCGTCCGGTCAGAACTGATTAATAGTTAATTACTGTGTCGTCATAAGCGCCACATTCTTGAAAGTGATGACATTGACCGGCGAAAACTTTATATGGAGGACGACGTTGTAGCAATTGACGTCAAAGAGACTTGTCGTGGAATTTTTAGTTTATAAATACGGGAGATTGATTGAGTGAAGTGTTGGGAAGGAAACAGCCGCTTTATTTAGGGTTATAGAGCGATGATATGTGTTCCATGGTCGCTGTAACTGATGCTGTGTCGAGTCATGTTATATGTGGACCATAGTTCTCTCTTCACTTGACTTGTTTCGACAGAAACACATAGTTGATATCTACGTATATCAAATCCATCATGCGGTGTATTACTGTCCTTTCAGAGCTATTACCCCCCCCCCTCCCCCCGGAAACCTCTAGATGGTTTAAACTGGGTATGGACGCTATTAAAAGTGCCATCTTTACGGAAAAAAAGAAGACAAAACTTGATAAATTCAAGATAGCAGCTTTCAAAATCGGGGATACAACTTACAAATTAAGTTATAAAGAGAGATCCGCTTGGGCGAACGCGTGTACTACCGCGCTACTCTCGTGGTAGACTAGACTGCCGGTCAGGTGTATTGAGTTTTTTTCCCATATTGATTTTTCACTCTTCCTCCACGCAAATGCGGGTATAATTCATATAAATATAGCTTTCCCAATCCCTAAAACCATTAGCGTAGCTAGTATATAAGCGTATAACTCAACCGGGTAGTAAGACGTGGTGTTAAAAAAAGTTATATGGAGTTGAAATTTGGTATGAACGTTATGGACCATGCCGAATTTATTGGAAAAATCCAAGTTGACGGAAGCAACGTACAAATTGAGTGAGATTTAAGATGAAATAGGATACTCAACATTTCCTAAAAAAATAGATAAAATACGTTCTCTGCCTGGTAGATAAAAACAACACTAGCAAAATCCGAATTGGCATCTGTTGAAGACAAGATTAACTCCTTGGTTAATACTAATTTCAAGGGTAATTTATTTAATATTGTGCGTTTAATTGAAAGGTCATTAATGACTTGTGTTAAGAGGCAAGTTAAAAGAAGGTCGTTTGGATGGATGCGCCCACATTAATTTGAAAATAAGACGAATACTTTTCCCCTTTTTATTTTTCATCGCTTGTTATCCGGCCGGTATTCAAAGCTTGACCTGCCCATCCACCATAAAACCAAACAAGATGAGTTTGACATAAAGTCTGTTCATGGTAGGAATTGTTTTCTGAAAGACGTTTTTCCCTACCAGAAATCTATTATATAGTAGGATATTGTTAGGAAAAAAGACCTTTCGGAGAGTAATTACTACCGTGAACGGAGTATATAAACCCCTCCTTGCCCACTGATGTGGATGAGAAGACGAATAAAATCCAGGGGTATCGTCATCTTGCTGTGAAGTAGTTATTTATGTTCTGATAAATAATAATATGCATAATAAACTTATACTGTATTGTAAATTAAAACTATTTTAACTAGCAGTTATATTTTAATATGTATATTGTGTAGTGATTAATCATTTACGATTTATTTTTGCCAAGTTAAATGTTCTACCACATAAATAAAGTAATTTTATGAATACTTATATTTAAAAAAAATTGCTTATACACTAAAAATTTAGGTCAGTAATTTTATAGAAATAGTAACTCCACAAATGACTTTAAATATTTTTAGCATCATTTATTATCTAAATCAAAGGTAGCTAATTTAAACAAATATATTTCACATTTTATAGTGTTTTTTTATTCCAGTGTCTATTACAATTCTTCTAAAGCGGTGAATTTAAACCTGTTGTACGAGGTGTATTCATCAGGGTTACATGAAACTATATGATTAGCTGCAATTTCTTTGTGAAATAAATCAAGAGATCTTATTAGTCGTATTTAGTAATATTGTGATT
Organism: Timema douglasi; assembly: GCA_901482245.1. Lineage (NCBI taxonomy): Eukaryota > Metazoa > Arthropoda > Insecta > Phasmatodea > Timematidae > Timema > Timema douglasi. The sequence goes on along the minus strand of CABEEJ010000076.1, from coordinate 47,509 downwards.
TATGCATGTTCATTTGAATATTGATTTTATTATCGCAATATTTTATTTCTATGCCTAGGCTGCAAATAAATTTGATCCAAGTGACGTGTGAAGTTTGTAAAAATATCTTCTGAGCGAACATTTATTCATCTATTTTTATAGCCTCACATTTATAACATATAATCTGTGCATAAAGAAGTGTTTAATTACTCATACACAGACTTCCTTCCTGAGTCCAGTAATAATCTTTTAAAAAATTCGACTAAAACAACAAGGATCAACTCTTGGGTTCCTTGAAGGGATTACGTATGAAGGCGTACACAATCGTAAAAGGATTGAAAATCACCCATGCAAAGTAATAAATAGTAAAAAAAAACACTACGATTTAAAAAAATAATTCAAATACATATTTATAAGAAGTATGATAACAGTCTCTCTTAAAACAGCCAACGGGATTCGAACCAACCTCTCTTAAGATATGGTAGGTCATTCCTTAACGATCTAAATCGGGGCTGAGATCATGTTTCTTAATAATATACTATCGTGTTGTCTGCAAGTCGTGTTGGATTATAACTATTATAAAAAAAAGATCCAACACAGCCCTTCAATTGTCTTTCACGACTACGGTTTGGACCGACCAATGGGAGAGCGGCGCGAGTAGAAAGTGGGGAGTTGTTGGGTTGTCGCCCTGCGCTTGGTCTTGCCCGGTCTCCTTGTGAAGGACGTCTGGTTGAAGGTCATCTTGTGCCCGCAAGACATTTCCCCTAGCCCCTGAGGGTGTATCAGGTACAGCCTCCTCCATCCGGCATGCAGATGACATGACGGGAAATACACAGATATGGCTCATTTCTATGGGAGAAAAGAGGGGAGAAGAGGGAGCGGGAAAAATACCACAGCCGGATAAGGATATGCCAGGATTCCAACGGTGGCCCTTCAACCCTGGGCGAACTACTTTCAGTAAAACAGATAACTTGATATTTCTATGCTATTGGGTAAGTACAGTAACCCCATGGCTTCTTTGGTGCTGACTGATTGACTTCTGACAGTCAACATTTAGGTATATACCTAAATTTTGACCGTCAAAAGTGACAGATGCTAAACACATGTTTTTTGCAGATCATATGGTTCAGCGTAGGGATACATAATTTGGTCTGGTAGCTTTTTAAAGCTTTTAGCTGTCAGTCAGCACCAAAGAAGCCATAGGGCTACTATATATACTCTATATTATTGCCGATTAAAGCGTTTGTAAATATTGTCTTTGTCTGAATTCCTGATTTCACCCAAAGTTGGTCCACGTACATACATATGTAGGCTCCAAGTGGTACATTTCCGATTTATGTTTGTATACTAAAGAACATAAATTTTACCGCCTTGTGTTTCCAAACTTGGAAGGATTTTAAATTTATTTGCTTTGATTACTTGACAATTAATATTTGTTTTATGCATATTGAAACACCATAAGGTAAAACCAAAAATATTTGGACTAGGATACACACTATTCTGGTACCTAGTAGTACGGGATTAGCTCAGTTGGTATCGTGTCTATCTACTGAGCTAAGAGTCCCGGGTTTAACTCCTAGTATGGTCGAAAAATTGATAATTGATTAAATGTGGGCTTACCCTTTCACAGTGATGACTTAACGGCCGGGGACTGGATGTTGTGCCTGTCCTAGTCTTAAGTGATTAAAAGCATATGAAGCTACGAAAGGCCTAGCAAGTCGGTAGTGGAAAATATATGACTAGAATAAAAAAACTGACCACAGGCTGGAAACAGTAATGGATGTACCAGTGGTACGGATGACAATAAGCTTGAAACCATATCGATGCAAACGAACCTCTCATAAACTTGGCTTTCCCATAATATTTTTTTGATATATTAAAAAAAGGATCTTATTTTAACTTACAATATTTTTTAAAAACATATTCCAAACAAACTTGGTGCCCACCATCCTTTTCCGAACATTATATGTAACCTCTACGAATGAGTTAATATGATTGGTTGGCCAACTTCTTGGTCTAGTGGTCAACATTCCTGCCAGGCTACTTGTCTAGACGTCCCAGCTTCGATTTTCACCGGTACCATAGGTTTTTTTCCCCGAAGGGTAGTAATTGTTCTATTGGTTGCCAAGATCTGGTTAATTAGGCTAAGTTTAGTTTTAATACTTCTACTAACACAATATCATAACGTCACCTAAATGCGATGTAGTTGCACCTACAGGATGTCCCAACCACAGAAGACGGCTACATATACACCAATGTCAATAGAAGAGCCAGAATAAAAGAGTATAAAAAATTATGTAGAATTCGACCATTTAAAAAAAACCTTAACTGATAATCAAAAATCAAACATACATATATGTTCTTCAGTTGTCACTTTTAATATTAGCATTATATATATATATAAAATCTTTTTTAATCGCGGCTCAATTCAAAATTTAATTTAATTCAATGTTGATACTTTAAAGGCAACGGTGACCTGGTGGTCTAGGGGTAAGGTGTCAGACTTCTATGCTGGCGGCCGGGGTTCAATCCTCGGTCCCGGCAAAGATTTATTGTGGGGAATGCCAGGCCTCCACCGTGGTTCGGATTCCACGTTAAACTGTAGGTCCTCCATTTCATCTCACAATCGCCCTATCATTGCACATTAGCGTAAGTGCGTATAACCCGAACGGGTAGTAAGACGCGGTGCTAATAATAATAATAATAATTTAAAGGCAATGATGATGGTAAGAGTAGGCTACGTTTTCAGGAAGAAATAGAACTATACTGTCATCGAGTTTGAGTATATGGTCAAGACAAGGTGATTGACTATTCTGGTTTGAAAATGGTCCTCATTAAGATTAAAAGCCCTCTCCCCCTTCTAAAACAAAGATAATGGGCCTAGTGATTGAAGTTGGAAGGAATCCACCCCCTGGAAAACTCTGTAAGCGGAGGAGGTATTAACAAAGAAGAATATGTTAAACTAAACGTTCTATTACATAATTATTAATTTGTTTTTACTACTAATATTTAGCACGCATCCAACTGATTATATTGGCACACAGATTGCAAACTTAAGTCCTGCCTCCCGTCCCCAATCACTACCTCACCTATTAAAACCTTTCCGGGCTGTTGTTCTTACTCATTTTTTACTTTCTTATATCAAGAGAAAGTGTTGTGAACGCGAAGAAAAAAATTGATCTCGAGATTATGACAAGTTTTTACGTTTTATGTGAACACGAACCAAAAAACGTGGATTTTACAATTATGTCTGTCTGTCTGTTTGTCTGCCTATATTGTCTACTGCTCTTGTAGCAAGTGGACGTGTGTGAAGCGTTACTCGGTTGTTGTGTGCTACACCATGAATTTTGTGTTACATTAACACCGAGGATATTCTGCGTGTTTCTATTTACGGGGGAACTTTGATATGTGTGATGTTGGAGATCACTTATGTGTGCTGTGTTCGGAATCTGGACGGCATTAAAGGTCGTCAAATAGGGCCGACCGCAAACTGGTGATTATTTTCGACACCATTGTTCCAGGTAAAATGTTTGAACATGATAAATAAACTGAAAATTTAAAAACGACACCTAGACATGGGAATTGAACCAAGGACCTTTGTCTTACTACTCCAATGCTCCAACCAATGAGCTATTCAGGAATCGTCCCATGCCCAGGGTAATTATTTACTCATATTTTAAGGCAGAGTCTATGATGGACGTGCGTAAATCATCGGCTACAAATTTGTGATTTTATTCAGATCACGAGCTTTCAGATAACGCAGCCACATTCGACTCGGTAGTGGGCTTATTTGTAGTCGACAATTTCCTTACGTCCATCACAGACTTTGCCTTAAAATATGAGTAAAGAATGACCCTGAGCACGGGACGATTCCTGGAAAGCTCATTAGTTTGAGCATTGGCGTACTAAGGCTAAGGTCCCAGGTTCGATTCCCTTGTCCAGGTGTCAATTTTCAATTTTCAGAATATGATTTCTAGATGTAGTAATCCTCACTAAAAGCATAAATAATGGCTTTTGCTAGTCGATTCTTAAATATGACAAATAAATCTGTATAATTGTTTGTTGGGGGAAAATACGCTTAATTTATAGGTAGTTTACTGAACACCTTTTTAAAGGAAAACATACTCTTAAAATTGTTTATATAAAACCTATGTTTGATGATTATCTTCTAAGCCTTAATACAAAAGTTAAGAAAGCTATTGCGATTGTGTCTATCATTTATTAATAATCGAATCGCACTACTACTTTATATATATATATATATATATATATATATATATATATATATATATATCCGCGTCTTACTGTCCATACGGGTTGTATGCTCATGTAATAGTTACACTAATGTGTTAGGGATGAGGAAGGTTGAGTTTTAGAGGAAGTGTAACCTCAGTCTAGTGGAGAGAGAGTTGGCAACCATTTAAGTAAACCCACCCTCAGTACACCCAACCAAGATTGGCGTACAAATCTTCCGGAAGGACGCCGCGCAAAAAAATAAAAATAAATGAATTGGGAATGAAATTATTAAATACTATAAGAAGAGCCTATCGTCGCTATGGTAACAACGCAATGGAATATGTGGCTACCCCTGGCAACGCTTTTCTTTACTTCACACAAACAAAAAATAATCTTAATTTTATTTATTCCACCCCAGTTTTTAATTAATAAAAAAATCAAATGTAAATTTTAAAATTCCGGTCTCAAGGTGCACATGTTTGTGCACAGAGGTTAATAGGTTTTTAATTTTATACCTCTGCGCGTGATGTGTATTGTGCAAACTCTCATGACAGACAGTTACACAAAAAATTTATTTTATCACTATAGATGAAAGCCCAAAATTCTCTCGCATTAACATTATTTTTTAATTTTATTTTATGACCTTGTTAAAAAAAAGTACGACTTTATTTGTTTTAGGAAGACAAGAGCTATGTTTCTCATAGTTTACATTTATCTCAGAATTGGAACATTACCTGTGAAACGTTGTTAAAAATTAGATCATTTTAAATTCTCACAATTCATTAAAAATATTATAAAACTTAAAGCACAAGTTTTTTATATTTATCCTTTTGAAGTGTTCTGTTGAAATATTTTACCTTAATTTGGTCGTGGATCATATTTTGAAATAACAAAACATGTATTAAGTAACGCGGGATTTTTTGACGTCTATAACACATCTCAGCACTTTGTCAAATGGCACAGCAAATGTCAAAATTTAACATTGGTTTATTTACCCATTCATAGCTACAACCCAAAGGACCACGGCCAAGCCAAAGACGGTTGTCACTCCAGTGTTCCTTCATGATCTATCCGCTTTACGTCTTGCGCGAACGCGGAAGTGGAAGTTGGATGGACGGGACAAGAAAACCTGGAGCCAACGCTCTTCGCGGTCCGCTGGTGACACAAGACAATACAGGAAGAAGATATAGTGACGTCATCACGTGAGATTGATGGAGGGAGGAGGGGGAGTGGGTAACATGACCATCAGACCATCTCCTGAAGTCGGACATGCTCACTGGCTTCTACTTACTAATTGGGGGCCATCCGCCGCTACAGCTGTGACATTGATTGTCCTCGGAGGAGTTGTTAACGATGTTTCGGCCTCGAGGACAGGGTCAGGAGCGTCCAGTAAGTCTAAGGAATCCTACTTCTGGTCCCGTTGGGCATAGTCATAGCTTTGTTTGACCTCGGGCGAAATATGTGGGCTTGTAACGAGCAACATACGTGCAGATGGTCATGGTGACTCAGACATACGTAGAGTTTTTTTTAGCACCGCATCTTACTACCCGTTGGAATTATACGATAATGTTATAACTATACTAATGGTTTTAGGAATTAGGAAGATTATATTTAGAAAAAAAATGTGTCCACATTACCATGGAAGTAGAGTGGGAAAAATCATTTTAGAAAAACCAACCTTGGTACACCCAACCCAGATGCGAACCTTGATCTCCCCGTCCGCAGTGGTCTAGTCTACTGCGAGAGTAGTGCCTTAGACCATGCAGCCACCGAGGTGGGTTCTGTTATAATTTTTTTTATAGTATCGATACTATTAGTCTATTATTATTATTATTATTATTATTATTAGCACCGCGTCTTACTACCCGTTCGGTTTACATTCACTTACGCTTAATGTGTAATGGTAGGGTGATTGTGAGATGAAATGGAGGACCTACAGTTTAACGTGGGATCCGAACCACGATGGAGGCCTGGAATTTCCCACATTCACAAGTTGTGATTAATACACGTTTTGTAAGAGGTGAAGGAAGGGTTTGTCAATCAGATAAATCTGTGCCGGAACCGAGGATTGAGCCCCGGACCACCAGCACAGAATTCTGTATAATGATAATATATGTTTATCAGTGGTGGCACCTGAATATAACATGTCTTGATGCATGAAAATGCCAACATAAATCTAGTACCTTTTCTAGAGGTCTGAAAAGGCTCTTCTTTTGAAAATTGAACTAGAAATGAGCTCATTTGTCGCCAAACATTAAAATCCCTGGATCTTAGTTCAGGTGATTAGTAATGTCTTAGGTTAAGACGTAATAGTAAATTTGATCCATGGAGAAACTTATTTGACAGCCCAAAAAGTTACTTGATTTATTCTTCATGTAGGCCCTTTTCATAAACAAAGACTTATTCTAGGTTTGTCTCTTTTGGTGAAAAGTGACCAAATTTACTGCTATTAGATAAAAATGGTGGCCTTTTGTCAAAGTTGTTTACTCCACATTTAACTTTAAATATTTATCTGATTACCAAACCCTTCCTTCACTTCTGACAAGACGTATATTAATCACAGCTTGTGAATGTGGGGAATGCCAAGCCTCCACCGTGGTTTGGATTCCACGTTAAACTGTAGGTCCTCCATTTCATCTCACAATCACCCTACCATTACACATGAGCGTAAGTGCGTACAACCCGAACGGGTAGTAAGACGTGGTGCTAATAATAATAATAATAATAATAATAATAAACTTTAAATAATCTTTCAATAGCGATCGGGCTATAGTTGATAAATTATGAGGTGATATATAGTCGAATTCTGCAATGAAGAAGAAACTTTAAGGGAATACAAATCATTTTCGCTATCAACAATGATAATTCAGTGCTACTTGATAGGTATTGATACCATCTATTACAAGTTACATTTATAAATCACATGACTTGACGTATGAATAGATGAAAGAAGATCTAGTAGCTTTGAGAGATATTCTTATTATGAAAAATTGGAATGTACTAAGCTTATAACTCACACTTTAAACACTCGATAAAATTAATTAAAAAGGTGAGATTAACAAAAATTGTTTGACGTGGTGGTATAACACGGAAGGAACACAATTATTTAAATAAACTCATGCTCTCTAACATTGTATACCACAATTACCACATCCTACCTTCACCAGAATTATTATAACCGAGGTCCTCCTAAGTGAAAGGCGAATATTCATCTCAATCGACCACCGTAACGTAAATTAAGCGACCATGAATGCCAACTTAAATATTAAATTAAAAATATTGTTTGACTCTTATGAAACCCACGTTAGTGGATGAAAGGTCTAAAAATACTGCGGTTATTCGCCGTTGCAAAGAAGGTTGTAGCTAGTTATTCGCCGTTGTAAAGGAGGTTGTAGCTAGTTATTCACCATTGCAAAGGAGGTTAAAGATAGTTATTCGCCGTTGCCAAGGAGGTTGGAGATAGCTATTCGCCGATATAAAGGAGGTTGGAGATAGCTATTCGCCGTTGCAAAGGAGGTTGTAGCTAGTTATTCACCATTGCAAAAGAGGTTGGAGATAGTTATTCGCCGTTGCCAAGGAGGTTGGAGATAGCTATTCGCTGTTGCAAAGGAGGTTGGAGATAGTTATTTACCGTTGTAAAGGAGGTTGGAGATAGTTATTCGCCGTTGCCAAGGAGGTTGGAGATAGCTATTCGCCGTTGCAAAGGAGATTGGAGATAGTTATTCGCCGTTGCAAAGGAGGTTGGAGATAGTTATTCGTCGTTGCAAAGGGGTTGGAGATCATTATTCGCCGTTATAAAGGAGGTTCGAGATAGTTATTCGCCGCTGCAAAGGAGATTGGAGATATTTATTCGCCGCTGCAAAGGAAGTTAGAAATAGTTATTCGTCGTTGCAAAGGAGGTTGGAGATCGTTATTCACCATTATAAAGGAGGCTGTAGCTAGTTATTCGCCATTGCAAAGGAGGTTGAGGCTAGCTAGTCACTGTTCAAGGGAGGTCGGTAATATTATTCCTTCGAGGCTAGTTTTCACTGTGGATATACCTACTACACCTTATCTATTATAATATGGGTGCAGTTATTCACCCCTTTTCATTTAAATTTAGTCTTCACTACTCCTTGTTTTAGATTTATTCTGTAACCAAGGTGTACCCACATCAGTGGTTGCCTGATCTAACACACCGATACAGTTTGGCACTGGATTGTAGGTGACATAGAAGTAGGGGTTCAAATCGCAGTCGGGTGCTTAAAAAAAGTTTTACCATCCTTCTTCCACACAAGTGGGGGTACAGGTAATCTAAAATTATATTTTCCTTATCCCTTTTTCACCAACGTAACTAATGCATGCGCAAAACCTGAATGAGCACTATATTGTGATAAAAAAGATTAAGGGTGGATCTTGGGAGCGTAACATAGATTAAATGCACCCATATTAGGGTGATTAATACCAGAGTGCACCGAGATTGAAACTTCAACCTCCTTCTAACCAACCATTCTGTATGTTGTGAGGTAGACGCCTTAAACCTTTTGACCACCAATACAGATCTCATGTTGAGCGTTCCCTTAAATAACTATACAATATTAAAATAAATATTTTTTTCTACCAGGTTTATTATATTTAGTTTCATAAAGTCCTTGTTTTCTGATTACTTTTGAAACACGGAGCAGTTAAAAATTAGACTGCAACTTGTATTAACCTTGTATGAAATAGTTTTACGCATACTTAAACCAGTATACATATACGACAACTTGAATTACCTTATTTGAAATAGTTTTGAGCTTACTAATAACAGTATACATATACGACAACTTATATTACCTTATTTGAAATATGTTTGCGCTTACTAATAACAGTATAAATATACGACAACTTATACTACTTTGTTTGAAATAGTTTTGCGCTTACTATTAACAGTATAAATATACGAAACGTAACTTACACTCGTAAAAATTCAGTAAATCCTCTCAAGTATCTTACAAATAATCTCATCTCACTCAATCATAAAATGTCATGTTGATAACGGAGAACCATGAGTTTTTGTAATATGGATGTAGCTGAGAGCTCTTTATCAGAACATAAAAACATTATCTTCGTCACACTCATTTGTGAAACACGATTGTTATCAATATTTGCATGAAATACACAAACTACGTTCAAAAAGCGAAGGTGATATAAATATATATTCAGCTTAGCGTAAGTTGAACACAGGTGCACTAATTAACAATTCATACTTTTTGATTATAATATGTTTTTATCGCTGTCATAGTGGAAGAATGTAGCATCTCATAAAAGCTTAATCTGAGATAAACGAGAAAGCAAAATGAATATAATAACTAAAAATAGGAGACACATGTGGGGCCAACTCACGTCACGTATAACCACAAGATCATAATCATAATAATAATAATAATAATAATAATAATAATAATAATCATCATCATCATCACCATTAGGTTATCAATCTTGCGATTGGTTTGATGCAGATCTCCACTTTTGTCCATCTTGGGCCAAATTTTGTACATCTTTGTACCTTCTTCTGCCAACACCATTTGCATTTGATTCATGTCTCCAATTTTGGTCTCCTTGAATCTCTCCCTTCCATATCTTCTTCTATAATTATCTTCGTCTCTATCATGTTTCAGTGGAATATGTGTCCTACCATGTTAACTCTTTTTGCTGTATACCTTTCCAAAGTTTGGTTTCTTCATTTACTTTTCTTAACACTACTGTATTTGATAATATCTCTATAATTTTTATTATTATTATTATTATTTAGCACCACCTCTTACTACCCGTTCGGGTTATACGCTTTAAGTACTAATTACGCTAATGGATTAGGAATTGGGAAGGTTGAATTAAATGGAATGAACTCACATATGCGTGGAGGGAGAGTGGAATACCATTTAGGAAAAACCGCCCCCAGTTAACCCGACCGAGATTTGAAACTTGATCTCCCCGTTCTCAGCAGTCGAGCTCAACACGACTAGCGCGTTAGCCAACTACGCCACCGAGGCGGGTATCTCCATAAATGATATTTTAATACTCATCTGTGGCACCACATTTTTAATGCTTCTAATATTTTCCTTTCAGTTCCACCAATGGTCAATAAAGCACACTGCTCCAAACATAAATGCAATTAACTTAAGTAGGTAATTCATCTCGAGCCAGACGTTTCATAGTGGCGCAGTGGCTGTAGTTTTTACTAGAAAACCGTGGAATTGAGACCAGTAAAACCGTTTATATGTTTTCTTTTAAATGCAACCAAATTGAAACTTTATTATTTTAACATATAAAAAATTGCCAAACTGATCCTAATCTCTTGGTTATCAAGTGGAGAATATGTCAAACTGGACTTCAATACGTTTTATAGTTTGAGTTTAATAATGTGTTTAACTTCTCGGTTAATTGGCCGTGTTATTGGTTGGCTATTTTGCTTGAAATAAACGTTCGTTTTAATTTACCCAAATATGGTTAGCTTATAAACCTTTATTTAAACTTTAATGTATAATACATTATCTTGACAATTTTAACGTGAATTATATGCTATAAGCTGGACATTTTGTTACATACAACATTGTATAGTAGATAATTGAAAATAGCAAAATTTAGAATATTTTTATACGTCACCAATTCAAAATGATACACATTTTAGTTATAAATGTTTTACCTATTTTAAAAATAAGTAAATTTAGCACCACATCTTTCTACCCCTTCGAGCTATACACATGAGTACTATTATGCTGTGTTAGTGATGAGGAAGGCTTAATTTACAGGAAGTGTAACAGAATTTGCGTTGAGGCAGAGTGGAAAATCATTTAGAAAAAATCACGCTCAGTAGACCCGAACGGGATTTGAAAGCCAATCTCCCCGTTATTGGCAGTTCAGTCTATTGTGAGCGCGACGTCTTAGACCATGTGGTCACTGAAGCGGAGGGCAACGTCTTTGCTTCCTAAGTGAACGATCTCGCCACCTAGTCCCTATCATTAAGTTACCATAAGTTTGTAAAAAAAAGGGGACACACAAGCAACACGCCAATCTTTGTACCTTCTTCTGCCAACACCATTTGCCAACATGTATACACTGTTTTTGTGGGAAACTCGTCCTGAAAGACCTTATTTCATACCAGAATCTTCATTTCATTTATTCATTTTTAGCACGGCGTCTTACTACCCGTTTGGGTTATACGATTAAGTACTAATTACACTGATGGATTAGGAATTGGGAAGGTTTAATTTAGAGGAAGTGAACTCGCATTTGCGACGAGGGTGAGTGGATAACCATAAAGGATAAAACACCCACAGTTCACCCGACCGAGATTCGAACATTTATCTTCCTGTCCTCGGTGGTCTAGCTCAACACGAGTGGCGCGTTAGCTAACTACGCCACCGAGGCGGGTACTATAATCTTACTCATTAGTAGTATTTTGGTAAGACAAAACGCCTTCCAGAATTCTAGCAGGAATTAATTTCTGGAAGGCCTTCACTCATACAAAAACAATACTATTCATTAGGGCTCTAGTACGAAATAAGACCTTTCAGAACGGTTTCCTTCCCAAAATCAGGGTATACATTCTGTTTACGGCGAAAGCTTACAATAGTACATTCCCTTCCTCCACTATCAAATAAGTTGCATTATAGAGCAAAAAAATCAAGGTATGCTTACAAACTTTCAGGTAAATCAAATGCACGGCAACCCTCAACACTTTTGCTTCTAGTGACGTAACAGCGTGTAGTATTCCTAAGCTGAATTTTTTTCTTCTGACAGATATAATTAACACAAAACTTCCCTAAACAAGCTGTTTCAGCAAATGGATGTGCATTTACTACGATACATTAAATGGCACGTTTCATTTTAAATATTATTTAAAGAAAAAAAATAAATAGCAGCTCTTCTTAGCCTGCTACCTGTTTAGGCTATACGCTATTAAAATAATTAATATTGACTTCGCACTATTGTTGTTTATTACATAAAAGTAATTAGTTATGAAATATAAACACTATTCTAAGTAGTAGGTATTAAGAAAGAAGCTAGGAGAAAATGCACCATCATTCAAGCGGAGAGGGGATGGATAAACCACATGGAAAATTCACCCCAAACTCACCCAGCTGAGCTTCAAACCTCAAACTCCCCTTTCATTGCCAATTCAGTCCATCACTATCTTGGCACCTTAGACCGTGCGATCACCGGTGAGGGTAACGTTGTAGTTCAACCTACGTTGAGCCCGCTATATCGCCTGTTCGTCGGAGTTAATTCCATCTCCGTTTCACCTTGTTGGTTACGCCTCCCTTCACGTCCGAAGAAGAAACGGGAACATGAGGAGAGGTAACAAAAAACCAACAGCGTCTCGCAGACATGGATTACCTTTATTACATGGAGCTTAAGGTCGATCAACGTCCTTGTGAAGTATGGAATGTGTACGCTCATTGCGAACAAACAAAAAATAACCGCTTATCACGACGACCGTACGTACAGTCTTTTCACATAAATCCCTCAACAGACTTTTTAGGGTGATTCGTTGTTTCTATACTCACATTTTAAGGTAAACGTATTAATTATATCTTTGTTTTTAGGCCAAATAAATTAACCTATACTATCCGCTTTGATGGACTTGTGGTCTAACGTGCTAATAACGTGTTGGATCTGACTACCGAAGATGGAGAGATCAGGGTTAGATCCCGGTCGAGTCCACTGAGGGTGATTTTTCTTAAATGGTTTTCCACTCTGCCTCCACACAAATTCGGGGTGCACAACCTCTAAGTTAAGCCTTCCTAATATCTAAACTATTAGTGTAATTAGTATAAAGGTGTATAACCTGAACAGCTTTTAAGACAAGGTGCTAAAATAAATAATAAAAACAATGATTAAAATATTGCTTCAGCAAATACGTTTATTTTAACTTGCTGCATATAATAATCTCAACAATTCTTAGATATATGTCATGAGCATAGAGGCACTTGAACCAAAACATTTTAAATGCACTGAAAAAGTCCTGGTTGAATTTCGTGGTGATCATGACACCTATTCAATAACTATTTAAATGATAATATGTAGAAATTAAAAGTGAGGTCCATACAGGAGAAATATTCTATTTATTTTGGGCTGGATAATTATTTGTTATAAACATTTCAAACATACTAATATTATCTCTTGTTTTTTCGAACGAATTCTGAGCTATTGATTTTTTTTAAATTAAAAATCTTTTGTAGGCTACTATTGAACAAACTTTTGTTGATGATCTTCAATAATATTTTCATGGCTATATAGAAATACTATTTCATTTATTAATGTTTTAATGATTTGTTAGTAGGCTAAAACCGCAATAAATTTCTATCAAAACATTTAAACTATCAGAAAAAATCATCAACAAAGTTTATTTCAAAACTAAAATCATTCGCGCTTCAGTGGTCACATAGTATAAGACTCTAAAGCTTCACTATTACCATACATTGACTTGCCTATAAAGGGGAGCTCGAGGTTTGAATCTCGGTTGGGTGTACTTAAGGTGTTTTTACAAAATGGTTTTCCACTCGTGCTATACGCAAAAGCGTGTACTCTTTTTCTGAATATAGCCTTCCTAATCACTAAAACCACTAGAGTAATTAGTACATTAGCATATAACCCGAAAGGATAGTAAGACGCGCTGCTAATATATATATATTATATATTCTCCAAAGTCAAACGAAATACATAAAACACATTGGCCTTTAGAACATATCTTTTTTGCTTCAACCAACCCAGCGAGACCTCGCAGATAGAAATGCCAGTCGAGTATGAGACAAAATGAGCCGGTAATCTCTAGTAAGGTGTCACGTATCACGTATCGAGGGCATGGTGACATTGCGCAAGCTCAGATTAGTGAAGAGCCTTGACAAGGACGAATTAGTTCCTCCACCCCCTCCATCTTCAACCGCCCCTCAGCACGAGTTGTGAGATGACAGTGATGTACAGTAGCCCCATGGCTTCTTTGGTGCTGACTGAGAGCTCACAGCTCACTTCTGACAGTCAAAATTCAGGTATATACAGTAGCCCCATGGCTTCTTTGGTGCTGACTGACAGTTCACAGCTGACTTCTGACAGTCAACATTTAGGTGTATACCTAAATCTTGACTGTCATAAGTGACAGCTGCTAAACACATGTTTTTCGAGATCATATGGTTCGGCGTAGGGATATATAAATTGGTCTGGTAACTTTTCAAAGCCGTCAGCTGTGAGCTGTCAGTCAGCACCAAAGAAGCCATGGGGCTACTGTACCTAAATTTTGACCGTCAGAAGTGACAGCTGCTAACTACATGTTTTTGCAGATCATATGGTTCGGCGCAGGGATACATAATTTGGTCTGGTAACTTTTCAAAGCTTTTAGCTGTCAGCTGTGAGCTGTCAGTCAGCACCAAAGAAGCCATGGGGCTACTGTAGGTAAGATAATAGGGTGACTACAATACATATTGTAGGTAGATGATCGATTGCGATAAGCATTGAGCAGATATCATATCATATCTCTATTATATTTTTCTAGCACATATCTACACCTTCCCCTTACTCTTAAGGTGGAAGTGTAGGAGAAACAAGGAAAAATAAGTGTTTTTACCGTTTTTGTATAAAACATTTTTTTGTTCAAACAAAATCAAACATTTCTTAAGTAGAAATATAGTTTAATTTTCTTCACATGATGACCTCTACAGTCCTTGTATATTCTGTCAAGGGTGTCCTAGATTTAATGACAACTTTTTCTATTCATTTAAAAATGCTTTAATATAATTTCATTATGTTCATGACAGATATTAATAAACTGTTGATATCACCATGAGAAGAAAGTTAATATCTATGTTTATACTGATTTTTTTTGGACAAAAATATATATTTTGCTTTAAAAACTACAAAAACACTTACCTTTTTTCGTGTCCTCTACACTCCCACCTTAACAGAACATTTCCAAGTTTCTTGCATCAAGGTCAGTAATTGAATCCTTGTTTTGATACGATGACAGGCAAATATTCACACCATATAAGAAATATTCGCTATTCACCTTTGGCTAAAGCATCTGTTTCTTATCTTCTCTCACTCGCCTCGGTGGCGTAGTTGGCTAACGCGCTAGTCGTGTTGAGCTCAACTGCTGAGGACGGGGAGATCGAGATTCGAATCTCAGTCGGGTGAACTGGGGGTGGTTTGTCCTAAATGGTTTTCCACTCTCCCTCCACGCAAATGTGGGTTCATTACCTCTAATTAAGCCTTCCCAATTCCTAATCCATTAGCGTAATTAGTACTTAAAAAGCGTATAGCCCGAACTGGTAGTAAGACGCGGTGCTAAATATTATTATTAGTCTTATCTTCTCGTTTCAAGAGAAAGTATTGTAATCCTAAAAGCTTTCAACCTCAAGATTATGATTAAACTTTGCATTTTATGTGTGTCCTAACCCAATTACAATTACAATTACTCTGTTTGTCCCTATGTCTGTCTGTTCCTGACCACAGATTTGAATAGGTTTGATATATTTTGTTCAAACTTGTATTTAGAAACTATAGGCCAATACCTTGGGACCTTTTTTTTAAATTTTGACCTTAGCCCTCAAATTAAGGATAGTTTACTGATGAGCGATTTTTTGGAATTCAAAATATTTCTAAAATGGCTTTAACAATTTTATTTAAAATTGAAATCTAAGGGATGTTTGACCTCCAAAATAGCACCGTCTATTTGGTCTTAAGGTAAAAATTCATTAAAGGGTAGTTAACTGATGACTGTTATCTGTAAAATTTTATAAAAAAAAAGCTCTAACGACTTTGTTCCAAATTTTATCTGGTGACTATATTTAACATGATCAATAATATTATATATCTTTATTTTTCTAAAGTATATTAATTTAAAGGTAGTTTCTTTGCGACAGTTGAAGCGTGCAGTCGAATAAGGAGGGTCTATGTTACATTTAAACACATGTTGAGTTTTTGGTGGAAAAGAGGTCTACATAAAGTCCTCTTCCCACCCAATAAGGTAGTTGTGTTATTTTCCTTGAGTCGGCAGCACAAATCAGTGTTTGTCTTTAGAGCAAAGATTGTATTTGCCCTGTAATAAAGGTCTATATGCGATAGTCATGTTGTGTGCCCCGGGCAGGCTATGTCATATTTTCAAGCATGTTTATTTATCTGTACACGAAAAGTTGGTACTTTGTGGTACTGTTTTGGTTCCATTAAATTGCGAGTGCATTAATATGCCTATTTGTCCAGTGATTAATCAAACTGAGAAAATAATAGCTGTTTCAGATCCAAAAAATTAATATTTTGGTACTCTCTATTATTTTATTTGAATTTAGTAGGTGACCTGGCGGTCTAGGGGAAAGGTTTCAGACTTCTGTGCTGGTGGTCGGGGTTCAATCCTCAGTCCCGGCACAGATTTATCTGATTACCAAACCCTTCCTTCACCTCTGACAAGACATGCTCGGATTCCACGTTAAACTGTAGGTCCTCCATTTCATCTCACAATCACCTTACCATTACACATTAGCGTAAGTGCGTATAACCCCAACGGGTAGTAAGATGTGGGGCTAATAATAATAATAATAATAATAATAATAATAATAATAATAATAATAATAATAGAAATTATTATTATTATTATTTGAATTTATTTACATTAAAAAAAGTTAGACATGCTAAATAAGGCTGGAAGCAGTGAAAATACCCCTTCGTCCCAGGGATAATATCTTCTGCCACAGTATCCACATCCACATAGTAATATTAAGTGTGTTTATTATTAATTATTTATGTATCTATTGCTATTCACTATTGTCTTCTTGTGATTGATATTAATTACGACTAAGGTAAATCTACAACTTTAATTTTTTTGTACTGCCCTGTGTAACTTTTTAAACTGCTATTAACCAATTTTGTATAGGATTGTTATGAATTTTTTGTCCTGAATATATTATATTATAGTATATTGTATTAAGGCCTAGTCTAGGACAGATACATTTTTAATGAACCAATACTAACTAAAAAAATGTTAAATAAAATAAAAATATGTTCATATATTCACTCTGAAGGGTCAATAAAACCCTTTAAAAAGCCAATTTTTAGGTCAAAATATTAAACATTTTTCCAAACATCCTGGTTTCCCGGATTTCTTTTATCACTATTTGGTCACCCTACCCTATAACCATACTAAGTCTGACAATGAAACGGGCCTTATACACGATTTAAAAGAAACGCTTGTCAAGTTATCACAAATAAAACATCATTTCATTCTGTTAAAGACTGTTAAGCGTTTGATAATGTAGGAATTCAACACCTTTGTGAGCTGTGTGCATATCTCATAAAAACACGCACATAAATCTGTCATGATAACGAGGCCTTAGACACAATGCACATAACTTACTTGTACGTACATATTTATTTTTGTCTGATAATAGTTAACAATTTATTACTAAAGGAATGTGTTGTCTAGAACAGAAATACATAGTATTCATATTTGAAAATTACACCTACAGTGATTCTTTAATGTATAGTATGATTTTAGTAGGAAGGCACTTTAATAAAATGGAGATTTTTTTGCTGTTGACTCAGTTTATCGATTAGTATATATGAATGGGAGGGACTTTGACATCCCGGTTTGTTAGCCGTGTGTGTAGACTATCAGCCGTTCTGTTGGCACAGAGCATTTCCCAAGGTAGACCGTAGGAGTTTGATGATATGAAAGTGATTACGAAGTTGTAGATCCGGTGGGAATCTTGTCGTAGCTAAAACCTAACTTACCAAACCCTGTTGACCGTTAGGATTATTCCCCTTTAGGGGGGGGGGGGGAAACATCAAGTTACTAGATGGGAATCGAATCCGGGACCTCTATACTCGCATCCAGGTGCACTGACCACTACACCACGTGGATAGTTGCTGTTAATTATGATAACATTTTAATATATTTTTAATGTAATGCTATATATATTGAATAACTGGAAAAAACTAATTGTGTCCAGAAGAGTGTTTTGGGTTAGTTAGGAGTGTAAAGTGCTTACTAGGATACGTCCTGACACCACTAGACCAACCCGCGGGGGGAGGGGGGAGGGGTACCGAATTTCCTCCAGCCACGTCTCATTTACTTAACTATTACAAGAGCCATAAAGTCAGTCAGTTGTTTACAATAATAATATGACAAACATTCAATCTCTATTGAAATCTGTCTACTGTTTGCTTGTTAGGTTAGATTAGAATGTTTTATGGAACATTTGTATGTAGAATTGACCGAGTAATACTTTAATGTATTATTCAGAACATACTTCTGCTCATCCTTCAAATGTTATTTTATTTCTTAGACGTCATTCTTTTGCTCGAAGCTCAAGTGTCAATCAAATGTATCTTCCCACTCTTCGGAATGCAATTCGATACAACCCTTGATAATATCTAGAAATATCAAAAATGTATTACTTAGATTTTTATATGATTACTGGGGTCAATTATATCAATTTTAATGATAATTAATTATATCCATCCTATACTCATTTTTACTTATTAACAAACGACATTGTTATTTGCCTGGTCTGTAAAAATATTACCAACTGCATTCTTATAGTTAATTAATTCTTAATATTCATGATTACAAATAAAAGCTTAAGAGTCCAGAAAAAATACTTCCTTCCACCAAAGAACATTGACAAAGAGTGAGTAAATATGTGTTTGATTGTTATTTCATAACAGTCAAATTGTGATCAAAGTCAGATATTTAAAATTAAATAAATTGAAATTTAGTAATATTTTTTCTATGCATATATACTACTATACCACTGAGGTTTTAGTAAATTTCTTATAGGTAGTTTACCCTTTTTAGTTGAAAAAGTATTTTTATTTAACGACTCTTAATATCGAAATCCAACTTTATATTTAACGAAATCCAATCATATTATGTACCCAAATCAGGTTCTTTAATAATATCTGTCAAAAGTTATAGCTTCAGATTACATGACCTGACGTATTAATGGTAATTATTTGAATATCTAATAACTTTTATGCTTGTAAGATAAATTGCTCTGAAACCATAATTGACCACATTGAAAATGATGCGTTTTAATGGGGTCGATGTAAATTCCGTCCTGATGAGTTTATGTTTCTAAACTCCTGTGTAAATTCCGTCATGTGATTCTTTGGTGTAAGGCAAAGTGTATCGGACATATTCTTAGGAGGAAATATCTTCTGGAGGACATAATAGAAGGCAAGGTTGAGGAAAAGAGTAGCTTAGGAAGAAGAAGGAATCAAATGCAGATTTTAACCTGAATTTCTCTCTCCGAGGCCATTACGACACCTTGATGCTATTCAAGCGTTCAAATATTAATTTATAATCACTATTAAGTTTTTTTAAATATGCATCCCTCCCCATCGGGGTTATCTGGGCTTAACTAATCCAACGGAGTTGAGATGAAGAAGATAAATTTAAGATAAAAATTCCCATTCTTGCATGCAAGTAGAGTTGGAAGCTGTTTAGTAAAAATCCTACTCAGTGCACGTGGCCCAAATGGAATTCTTCATTTTATTTTCCCTTCTTATCCACCCCCACAACACCAAACCACCACGCCAAACCACTACTCCCCTAAAAAAAAGGAAATCAACTGAAAGAAATGTAGCTTTCAAAATTTTGGAAAAAGAATTAAAATACCCCTATTTTCATTATTTACTCACCCAGAATAATTGGTCACGAGGATAAAGAAGTCAGACTTGTCTTATCGGATTTGTTGGTAACACTGAGGCTAGCATTAGAATTTTGTTCGGTTGTGTTGAGAAAGATTTTTTTTCCTAAGCTATTTTTTACCCTTCCTCCTCAAACATTTGGGAACATTTACTCTAAAATTATACCCTTTTCTCCCCCTACTATATAAGTATAACCATACAAATAGCCAAAGGACAGAACAAACGTATCTACGTGCTGTAGTAAGAACAAGAGACATATCTACAAGCAGCTAATACATTTCGACCCGCACTGAATATAAAACTAATCAGGTCTGGTATGTTGGTAACGGAGAAGTCGCGGTAAAATTCGTGGCCGGGTGTTCTAAGGCTATTTTTTCACCCAAATTGTTTTACATCCTATATTAACGCAAATTCAACTATAGCTCCTCTTAAATGGTACTTATTTCATCCCTACAACCCTGTTAGCACAATTAAATTCTGATAGCAAAGATGATTAAGTGGAAAAAAGATCCACGTATCAAAAATTTATATATATATCCCTTGTAATCTAGTGGTCATAGTTTCTGACTAAAGATCCAGAGGGCTCTGGTTTGATCCACGGTACGTCCAAAATTCAAATGCAAAGTATTGCATCTGGTACAGGGTTAAACTCAACCCTGTAGAGGCAAATGAGGAGCTAGTTGAATAACAAAGTAACATCTCCTGTTTAGAAGAGTGATATCAACGGCCGGAGGGCTCATTGTGCTGAGCACATGATACTCTCTATCCACAAAGTTTGGCACTACTATCGTTAACGGTGGCGGCCTTTCGGTCGATATATCTCTCTTGTGGACCTACACAATGGATTAAGTGTATATATATAATTCTTTCGTAATCTAGAGCGTAAATGCGTTTTCTATTAAAACCTTTTAGTCAGAAATAAATAAAATATTCCTGGTGTAATTTTATTTTCTACACATAATAAGTAATATCAGAAGTTCTTCAGTATCTGCCATGTGCATCCTGGTATTTAAAGATAACTTTTCGTCTTAACTAAAAGTTTATCTTCAAATTACATTATGTTCGTGACAAATATTCAAAAAGTATTGAGACTACTATGTATAGAAGATAAAACCTACTGTATCTATCAGATAAAGATTTTATTTACTACGGCAAATAACAATTATTTGACCCGCTTTAGTGACCACATGGTCTAACGCGCGACTCTTGCGGTAAACTAGACTATCGATGACGGGGAGATCAAGGTTCGAAACTGGGTCCGATGTACTGGGGGTGGGTCAGGGTGGTGGTTTTAGACTCTCACTCCACGCAAATGTGGGTACACTTCCTCTAAATATAACCTCATTAATTTCTAAAAACGATAGCGTAATTAATATATAAGCGTATAACCTGCATGGTTAGTAAGACACGGTGCTATAAAATAAAAAATTAAAATATCTACCATAAAAAAACCCGCCAAAATACGTTGTTTAACCTGCGTTCCCTTCAATCTTACCCTTGAAGAGATAACTAATAAAGACTACCAGAGCTTATCTTTACCAGAAAAGTCTTACTAATAAAGCAAATATCATGGTGACATCCATGGTGTATTATCCCCAACAGTTCCTTGAAGGTGTTCAAAAGAGCCGAACACTCTTGAGGCGCAGCAACATGAAAGACTGCGATTCGTTCCTATCACCGCAAACGTTTTATACTCTTTTCAATCCTCATTTTAAGCCACGTCATTATGAAGATTAGTTGCGTTGAGAAATCTTAAATCAAACTCAAGGGTTTTAAGATCATTTTCTAACTGCATGATCACTACTTTTTAATTTCGTAAGAATAAATATAAAACACAATTTAGAGAAGTTAAAGATTACAAATGTTTGAATAAATCTTAACGAACGAGAGTAAGCGTGAAAAGTAATTAAGCTGTTAAGACTTTTTTTTTATTCTACAACAATGGCAAAGTGTACGTTCAAAGATTTATAAAAGTAATTGTTTACCAAGTTTGAGATGTTAAAATACATGAAGTGATTGCGTGTCTTTAATATTAAGACAAGTATTTGTATTTCTAATATATTAGGCAACGTATTGTTCTACTATTTGCTCGCTATGATTCAATTTTACAAAATAGAGGTTTTAAAGGATTTTTATTCATTTGGGGAGTATTTTTGTTTAAATATATTATCTAATTAACTGTATATATCAAAGTGTTCCTATTATATATCTTATATTTATAATTAATAAATTGGATTTTTAATCATTTATTACTTTCTCGTTATCTTACAGATAGTGAAATTATTGTGATCACAAAAAAAATGAATTTAAAGATTTTTATGAATTTTGACGTTTCGTGACCCCTAATCAGAAAAACTGGTTTTTGAATTTCCGTCCATCTGTCTGTTTGTACCTCCAACTAGAGCCTAAACTATTTTACCTATCGGGGTAAAACTTGGTATCTAGGGTCTTCATCGGGTTCCCCCGAAGGATTTTTGGAATTGGATATCTAACCCTAAAATTAAGGGTAGTTTACTAAAAGGCAAAAAGAGACAAAGCCGATTTTCTCAAAATAGACTTTAACGCGTTTGATTAAATTTCATTTCTAAACATTTATACGTATTCTAAACCAAATGGCTACTCTCAATATTTCGGCAAAATGACTTTAAGGGCTCCAGTCTGATGAGTAAATAAACATTTTAAATCATAGCTCCGAAACTATTTGGGATATTAAATTACTTATCATTAAAAATATATATTTATACAAATATTTTGTCCGAAACAAATTTTTATAAAACCAATAAATTTCAAGCTATACGCAAATATATATATATTTTAACTTTTCGAATATTAAAGGTAAAGTATTGCGACCGCAAAAGAAAATCTAACCGGAAATGTTGATGGATGTCGACGTCTCAAAATCCCCCAAACCCTAAAAAGTGGTATTTGCAATGACATCTGTCTGTGTGTCTGTTTAAACTTAAAATTAAGAATAGTTTTAGAAAGGGTGAAAAGAAAAAAAATAGTTTTTTTTTTTTCAAAATCTACTCTGACGATTTTGATTAAAATACGTATCTAGGCGTTGATTAAGATTATAAGTAAACTGGCTATTTTCATTTTCCCATGAAAATGACTTTTAGGGTACCTTACAGAAGCAGAAATCTCTGTATCTCTGCAACTATGAGAGATACTAAGTAACTTATCATTGCAAAATTGTGGTATATTAAAAATAAAAACTCTTATATGAAATATATTTTTATAAAACCAACAGTTTCTTTGATATTGGCAAATATATTAATACAGTTTTGTGAGCTTTAGTTGTAAAGAGATACTACTTAAATTTTAACGCAATAATTCTCCAATTCCATAGAGTAATTAAATATAAATTAGTCTCCCAAAAGGTTTATGTTATTTTCCCCAAAACCTCTTAGGAGAAATGTTTGTACAATAATAATCTATCTCCATTTTAGAATCAATAGTCAATACTTACATTTTTATTGGTCAACATTTATAATGAGGAATTAATTAACAATACTATGACATGAAGATGTGCAACACCTAATAAAATGTCTAAAATTTAAATTGTAAGTCGAAATTTTAGTACGAAGTGTTGAGCCTTATGGACCCAATATTGATCTTTTTTTTATCGGTCCAAACACACAAATGAGGACATTAATTCTTAAAAACTAAAATTATAAAATTTAAAACTGGGACTCAAAAAATATTTTACATAAGTATAGTGCAATTTATGCTTAGGTTTGCTAGTTTATATTATTTTGTTTCACATATATTACGAGTTTTGTGTAAATATATCAATTTTTAAACAATAGAGCGAGAAAGTCCGTAAGGAGCTCCGTACCATTTATTTGTATTAAATTTAACACGGTTAACTAAAATATTTAGTTATTTGTAAGCTACTGACAGATTTTCCTTCTAACTTACAATTTAATTAGGATTTTTAAGAAAATACAAACAATTTTTTGCGGTCATTGTAGATAACTTATTTTTTAACAACGCCTCTTGATACCCGTTTTGGTCATACGCTTATTTAATAATGGCTCTGATGGTTTTTAAGGAAGAGGAAGGTTATACTTAGATTAGATATACTGGTATTTGTTGAGGTAGAGTGGCAAAGCATAAAGGAAAACCACCCTCATTGAACCCGGTCGGGATTGAACCCCGATCTGACCGTCTTAGCAGGCTAGTCTAATACGAGAGTAGAGCATTAGACAATTCGGTCACCCAATCGGGTAACATTATAAAGGAAACGTGATAGCATAAATTTATAATAGACATACAAATTTACGAAAATTATTTTAATTTTGGCTCGCAGATTTAAAAAATATCTAGCTTAACGCAAAACTCGGTATATACGTTGCGAGAAAAAGTACCACAAAGCGTTGAAATGTGTTCATAAAAACTGTAAACAGGCTATTGCAAAAGAGGGTTTGTATTATTTAAATTAGACCTGTGACCTTTGAGTTCTATTGAATTCTCTAGTCCTTTAAAATGTTTGAAATTTGTGGAATGTAGAAGAAAAAAAACCCGTTACAAATTAACTTTTTTCCTTCAAATTTTTATTTTAATCTATTTTATGGCTCTAATACTTCTCAATGGATAAACAGTCCCAACGCCATTATAGGACTAACTTAACAATCAGACCTCAAACCATTAATTTAATACCTACCTGAATTTAGGGCGATTTTAAACAAATTATTTTCTACTCTCCCACCACGAAAATACGGGTACACCTCTATATTCAATCTTTTTCATCCCTAACACATCAGCGTAATTAGTAACACATAAGTTACATACAACCCGAACGAGTGGTAATACATCACGTTAAAAATATTTAACAATTAGCAGCTATTTTAATTTTATATTATTCTATCAGAAAAAATTAGGAATATTATAAATCAGTAGACTACGATTAAATTCAGGGCTAGATTAAAAATTCCAATCTAGCCCCATGTTGTGACAGTATTGCATCTAAATTTCAAGTTTGAATGAAATCAATCAAATGGTTTCACATTATGTAGTTCCATACAGGATGTATACATATAAAGATACACATGGGGCCAATTTTTTGAAGTTTAGAGCCATGTAAAATTTCAAAATACATAATAATTTCTGGATAATTTTTCTTTTCACAATTATAATACTTTATCCATAAGATCAAGTAATAAAAATCTTGAAATACAATTTTTTTTTGAAGTGGGTTTCAAGTAAGACGATTAGTGTGTGTTGTTTTAAATATTCGATTGAGCAAAGTGATTTATAAATTTTTATATGGAAAGGAGAATTTTGGCCAATTCTGGTCTAAATCGTCACTCTCGCAATAGACTAGACTGACGATGACGAGGAGAGCAGTGTTTGACTCCCAGTCGTGTGTACTGAAGGTTTTTTTTACTGAATGTTTTTCCACTTTTGGTCCATGAAAATACGGGTACATTTCCATTGAATTCAACATTTATCATCACCCGCCTCAGTGGCGTAGTTGGCTAACGCGCTAGTCGTGTTAAACTTGACTGCTGAGGACGGGGAGATCGATGTTCGAGTCTCGGTCGGGTGAACTGGGGGTGGTTTTTCCTAAATGGTTTTCCACTTTCCCTCCATGCAAATGCAGGTTCGCTTCCTCTAATTCTACCTTCCCAATTCCTAATATATTAGCGTAGTTAGTACTTAAAGCGTATAACCCGAAAAGATAGTAAGACGCGGTGCTAATTATAGTATTAACATTTTTCATCCCTAACACACCATCGTAATTGGTACATGAACGTATAACCCCACAAGTAGCAAGACGGGGTGCTAAAATTAATAAAATGTAAATACAGGTTAATATATAATTATGAAAGGAAATAGGTTTCAATCAATTTTCACCGAGCACGCTTCGATGGCCGCATGTTCTGATCAATAATGTCTCATAATAGTTTGAGTTTTAGAAACTAGGAAGACCAGGGTTCAACTTCCGGTATGGTGTAATGAGGGTGTTTATTTCTAAATGGTTTACCATTCTCTCTCCAAGAAAATGTGGGTACATTTAATTTAAACTGAACTTTTTAATCCCTATTCCAATATTGTTTATATGTATATAATACAATCTAGTAAAGAAGAAAAAAGCGCAGAACCTTTATTTTACAAAATATGGTATTTACATATTTAAAATAACGTAATTTATTTAACTTTAAACAAAGCTTAATTGAACCTAAGTCGCCTTCATTGGTGGTCAAACTATCTACACCAAGGCGTCACTTTAGGTATAGACATTTTAGCTAATGCATGGGGGTCGGGATTCAAATATCTGCCGGATATAGGCTACTTTAGGTGATATTTCCAAATGTTTTTCACCGTCAGCTTCAGTAAAAATGTGTCTACATTTCTTCAAATTATACCTTTATTGTACCTAACTCAAGTGTATACCTAAAATTGGACATCCCGAACGCATATTTTTAGTGCTGGAGGAGAAAATACAAACCTATATTAAATTAAACTAACACTACACAAACTAACAAAAATTGATTATATTTAGGTGATCAGAGATAATTGATTATGTTTTCACTATGTTATATTTCCCCCACTACAACTAATGTATTCAGGCAAATTGAGACAGCCACTTGAAAACATCAAAAACATATGTTTACATGGGCACCCGCAAACAATTTTCCATGGTGGGTGGTAAAGGGGGCCCAAAATATATTCTTCGGCCCACACACATAAATACACACGCGTGCTCGCGCGCAGCTGGCGAGACTTATGCTGGGCACTTGCTTTATAATCGCACTGTAAAGATACTAAAAATACAGCAGAACTCAATATCCTTAGTTTTCTCTGTTCTCATATAAGAATATTATGATGAATTGTTGACAGTTGTTTAAAATTTAAGGACAGATTTTACTCGGAAATGCGTCTAGTGGATGTAAATAACCATATACTCCGATTGCTAGTCTAATAGTTGTTAAATGTTGGAAGAAAAATAATTGTAAGGCAAACTTAGAAGATTAAAAAATGTTAACAAATTTTTCTTGTCGAAGAAAACATAATTCCTGGGAGGGGGGCAAGTTCCCCCCCCCCCTTGCCCGTTACTTCGGGTGCCCATGTATGTATATATATTTAAAATGTTGTATTTTATAGTTTTGCATTAATGATATAGGCCGTCGAGTATTTTAAATCTTATATCTACAAGATGAAATAGTTTGATGATACATTTTTTTTTTATTCAAGAATCAATTACTATTTTATATTTATTTATCTGCACTTTCAAAATAAGTCTAAACTTTTTGCACCATATGTTTTTTTAGTAAAATCAAATGTGATGGTACCAAAAAGTAACACTTATAGACATTGTATTTCATAAAATAAAATAAAAGCAAAGTAACCTACCACACGTCGTTCACGCGCATGACAGTCCATTATTAAGTTTATGATTTCTTTTATGATTACGTATGAATTAATACCGCGTGATACAAAGTTAAGATGTTAATCCCAACGCAAAGTAAAAAGATTTAACTATTCTGAAATATTTTCGGGTATAAAAGAGGATGATTTCTCCGGTAAGATCGTTGTTGCGGATTCATCGATCTCCTAGCCGACCACTCTGGTGTGCGCCCTGTCACCAATAACATCCAAGACTCTCAAGTCACCTGTCGTGATGGAACATTTCACACTCTCGACCGTACTGGTGGTAGCTTTGCTGCTCAGTACCGGATTTGTCCGATCTCTGCCAGTGGATTCTGGTGACGATCTGGACACGATCATCTTCTCTAGTGTGGTAAGTATTTCACACTCTCGACCGTACTGGTGGTAGCTCTGCTGCTCAGTACTGGACTTGTCCGATCTCTGCCAGTGGATTATGGTGACGATCTGGGCACGATCATCTTCTCTAGTGTGGTAAGTATTTCCCACTCTCGACAGTACTGTTGGTAGCTTTGCTCCTCAGTACTGGACTTGTCCGATCACTGTCAGTGGATACTGGTGACGATCTGGGCACGATCATCTTCTCTAGTGTGGTAAGTATTTCCCACTCTCGACAGTACTGTTGGTAGCTTTGTTCCTCAGTATTGGACTTGTCCGATCTCTGCTAGTGGATACTGGTGACGATCTGGGCACGATCATATTCTCTAGTGTGGTAAGTATTTCCCACTCTCGACAGTACTGTTGGTAGCTTTGTTCCTCAGTATTGGACTTGTCCGATCTCTGCTAGTGGATACTGGTGACGATCTGGGCACGATCATATTCTCTAGTGTGGTAAGTATTTCCCACTCTCGACAGTACTGTTGGTAGCTTTGTTCCTCAGTATTGGACTTGTCCGATCTCTGCTAGTGGATACTGGTGACGATCTGGGCACGATCATATTCTCTAGTGTGGTAAGTATTTCCCACTCTCGACAGTACTGTTGGTAGCTTTGTTCCTCAGTATTGGACTTGTCCGATCTCTGCTAGTGGATACTGGTGACGATCTGGGCACGATCATATTCTCTAGTGTGGTAAGTATTTCCCACTCTTTACAGTACTGTTGGTAGCTTTGCTGCTCAGTACTGGACTTGTCCGATCTCTGCCAGTGGATACTGGTGACGATCTGGACACGATCATCTTCTCTAGTGTGGTAATTATTTCCCACTCTTTACAGTACTGTTGGTAGCTTTGCTGCTCAGTACTGGACTTGTCCGATCTCTGCCAGTGGATACTGGTGACGATCTGGACACGATCATCTTCTCTAGTGTGGTAATTATTTCCCACTCTTTACAGTACTGTTGGTAGCTCTGCTGCTCAGTACTGGACTTGTCCGATCACTGTCAGTGGATACTGGTGACGATCTGGGCACGATCATCTTCTCTAGTGTGGTAAGTATTTCCCACTCTCGACAGTACTGTTGGTAGCTTTGCTCCTCAGTACTGGACTTGTCCGATCTCTGCCAGTGGATACTGGTGACGATCTGGGCACGATCATATTATCTAGTGTGGTGAGTATTTCACACTCTCGACAGTACTGTTGGTAGCTTTGTTCCTCAGTATTGGACTTGTCCGATCTCTGCCAGTGGATACTGGTTACGATCTGGGCACGATCATATTATCTAGTGTGGTGAGTATTTCACACTCTCGACAGTACTGTTGGTAGCTTTGCTGCTCAGTACTGGACGTGTACTTATCACATCTCCATATATATATATATATATATATATATATATATACAATCACACAAACGTATTATTTTATCACAGGAATAACTTGCTTATAAATGTAGAAAATGGTTTGTTTTGTGTATAAATATGTTTTCAATCTCGTTGCAGCTCTTCCGACATGGTGACAGAGCTCCAACAGGCTCATACCCAAATGACATCTACAACGATGAGGCCAAATACTGGCCCAGAGGTTACGGGCAGCTCTCAAATGTAAGCTATAAACCAATATAACAGTCATGTCAAACTCACGATGATTTTTTAGCAGCCCGCGGACCATATGAAGACAAAAATGCATTGCGAGTCTACTCTTAATTTATTAAAGTCGAGAAAAATAAAAAATTTAGGTATCCAACATAATTTGGAGAATTCCGTTATATGAGGTTGGTGTAGTTGTTTTATATCATGAAAGGAACCATTCACCCGAAAAGGTTCTTCTTACAGACACACATATATCAACAATATGAAAATGAGTTTGGCTTATAAGATTTAAAGCCTTATAGTAGCACAAATCTTAAAAATAAAAGGTTTCACTTTTGGTTAAAAGAAAAAGATAGTCTTATTGTTTTATCTGAGGAATGATCAGCACCGTGGTGTAGTGCTCAGTACACCCAGTTACGAATGATGGGGACTTGGATACAATTCTCGGCTGGTACCTAATATAATTTTTTCGGAAAGGAGAATAACATCAACAGTCACCAGGCCTTGGTTAATTAGACTTAAGTTAGGTTTAAGTGTTTCTACAAGTTACATACTTTTTTATACTCACTATCACCATCACCTCATCTCGTTGGGACACGGAAAGGATGTACGATCAGTACATTCGGGTGTTCCGTGGTCAATGGTACAATAGTACTGACTAATATTTCCACATACTGGACTACAAATGATGTAGCCCTGAATCACAATATTACTATCTAAGGGATAACTTTTTTTTTAATAATAAATAATAATATTGAATTATATTTACTTAAGAGAATTACAAAACTTTTTTTTTTATACTTTTGCCTCCTCAGTACTTTTAACGTTCAAACTTTTGGTCAAATGAGTTCAACACGCCTACAATATAATATTATACTTAGCTACAAAATTTAAATGAAATTAATTTTAAATAACATTAATATTTTCTTTTAACAATTGATAGTGATATAAATGGTGATATACAGTAGGTTGTCCGTATAATCATGGGTCCATTATTGTTATCTCATTGGGTGACCTGGTGGTCTAGGGGTAAGGTCCTGGCACAGATTTATTTGATTTCCAAACCCTTCCTTCACCTCTGACAAGACATGTATTAATCACAACTTGTGAATGTGTGGAATGCCAGGCCTCCACCGTGATTCGGATACCACGTTAAACTGTAGGTCCTCCATTTAATCTCTCAATCACCCTACCATTACACAATAGCTTAAGTGCGTATAACTCGAACGGATAGTAAGACGCAGTGCTAATAATAATAATAATAATAATAATAATAATGTTATCTCAATGTTATGTCTAGATTGGCGAAGAGCAACACTTCAAGCAAGGATCTTTCTTCCGGAAACGTTACAACCACATCTTGCCTGAGACCTACAACGTAAACGATTTGTACGTGAGAAGTTCCAGCGTTGACCGCACTCTCGCGAGCGCCCGTGCCCATTTGGCCGGTCTCTATCCGCCAACCGAACAGAATCTTGCCCAGCCCAACATCAAGTTCCAAGTTATCCCCATCCACACGACAGCCATGGTCAATGATAAGGTACAATACCTTCGTACATGCCAATTGTTGTAAGAAACCTGGTGTAAATCCATAATAGTGTGATTATCACTAAAATATTATTATTTAATTTTATGTAAATGAAGGTAGGTAGAAAACCTGCATTAATATGGTCAATATCCAGTAGACTATAATATTTTGGACCTACATGCAAGGGTGGCACAAATGGTGGCTAAAATCACATCAATAAAGTTTTGACCTTGGCTTGAGTAACATATTCGATTACAAAATTGATAGCCTAGTATTTTATTTATAAATATACGATGTTGTAATTATTAAGATACAAATTAAATTTTGTATCTAGCTCACATTAGCGTGATTGATCCGATTGGTCGGCGTTTAATTCCTGGCCATGTGCAATGAGGCTGGTTTCGGATCTAAACATATATTGTGAATACGAATACATTTATCTTAAATTGTTACTACAATGTAAGCTTATGTTTATTTTTTTTCTAAGAAAGCCTTGAAAATATTCTCAGTATAAATTTGTAGTGTGAATTTGGTTTTAGATGGGAAAAATATAATAAATTGTTCTTGATATATTTGTTTCCTAATTACAGTTAATTTTTCCTACTATTTACTGTGAAAAATACACCACACTACTGGCCTATCTCGAAGAGTCAGATGAGTACCAATGCGTCATGAACACAACATCAACTATCCAGAATGAAGTGACAGAACTCGCTGGGTATTCCACATTCTCATCGGGAATTTACGACATTCTTTTTATAGAGGTGAGTTAAAATACCAAGTTTCTGATATTTGACAATGAATTAGATATTTTAAAATGTTCCTTTACAAACTTTTTGTGTGTGTGTATTTACAGCAATTGTATAACCTCTCAATTCCCGAATGGACGAATTCTTACTACCCACAACCTCTTAGAAACCTGTACTTACTGGAAAGCTTCATTAGCGCTGCTGGCACAGAAGATTTACAGAGGTTGTCGACAGGTGAGATGTCTTGACTAGTAACTAATTAATTAAAGTTAATATTATTAAAATACTAATACTGTATATGGGGATTTTAGTTAAGTTCTCTTGGTTTTAGTAGAAATTTATATATGATTAAAAATCTCTACTCTTGCTTCTGGTTAGCATACGTTGTTTACAATACGATTTAGAGAGGATGCTTCTCATATGATCATATCGACCATCGTTCATATGATTGTGCTTGCCTCATATATTAAAAAAAAAATATATACACCCAAGTCAACTTTATCTTTGTCATACAACGATTACTTTTGTGGTTACATTTTAATTGTTTCCTTATTTAGTTAGTTATCTTGGAAGTAATATCATATTTGTCCATTTTAGTACAATTTAAAGTATAGTATCACTGAAAATTAATGTTAGTTCTCGGAAAAATTTGTAGCCATATAAGTATGAATTGACATGCATACAATTAAAGCATGTGGGTTCCCATTTAAACGGTAAATATATAATATCAGATGATCAAGTACTAACATTTTGAACTTTGACCTAAATATGATTGAAGATCTCAAATTATTTTCCTTTAATCTGGTTTTATATATTATTTCACATTTCAGGCCCTCTTCTGAAGGAGATCATCGCCAATACCCAAGCTAAAGTGAACGGTACCTTAAGTCCTGACAGAGCACTGTACATTTACTCAGCTCATGACAGTAATGTCGTAGATCTTCTGCAAGGACTGGATGTCTTCAATGGCATACTTGTTCCTTACGCTTCTGCTGTCCTAATAGAGCTCAGGAACAAATCTGACGAATATTTCATTACGGTAAAATGTTGCAATTATTCTGTTGATATGTTGTCTTTGTTTTTAAATCAATTCTAGTAGGAGTGATATTCTATCACTGTATACTGAATATCAATATTTGAAACTTATAACTATTTTTTCAATACGTAATACAAACAGAAATGCTGTTAAATGTTAAATCAGAGATAAACTTTTGTGTAAATGACCAAACATTATGTTTTTAGTTTTACGCTGAATACTATTAATGGCAAAATAAAGAACTAAATTTTAAAGTATTCTTAGCTTTTCATATTATTGATAAGATAATTAAAAATACTCGTACAAGGAAGTGATTCTTCTAAAATAATAGCTACTTATCAATAATTCATTTTGGACTGAAATAATATTTAATAGCAACATTTCATCAAATTAAAAAAAATATATAATTAATTTGAAATGGGCTGAATGATTGTAACTTAAATCGCATTTTACAAAGATAAAATTAATGTAATAAATAACTTTTTATATTTGTTACAATGTTAATAAAACATTAAATACACTTTTTCCTAGAAGGGCGTTAGTTAAAATATAATGTCACAGGCCAAGCGTGAATATTATAACTAACAACATTTTTAAATAATTTAATGAAATTAGTTTTTTAATCTTTAATTCTATAAAAATGGCGGTACATTGATTATTAACCTGGAGTTTCTTGCAGGTGTCGTACAAGAACAGCACTGAGACCGACCCGCACCTACTGCAGTTGCCGGGATGTGATGCCCTTTGTCCATTGGACTCCTTCGTGGAACTCACAAAGCCCATCATCCCTGATGACCTCACCACTGAGTGCGCTGAAGAGGTCGTTGCTGGTCAAGAATACCACTTCGAGATCCCTGCTGCCGGTAACTTACTCCCTAGACTGCTTTTAATGAAATATTAGTGCTTTTATAGGCTTTATATAAAATATATAAATCTAATTCTGTTCATCCTGCCTGTTCGCGTAAATTTGTATATAGTATTGAAGGAATTCTGATAGTACTATAAACTCTTTAATAACTTGCAGTTGTTAGCAAATAGTTTTGTCTTAATGTAAAATAATATTTTACATTATTACTTAAAAATAATGACTACCAAGCCTCCAATATTTTGCCTCCATGCTCATGACAGATATTCAAGAACTGATGATATCAATATGTGAAGAAAATTAAACTTTGTTTATGTACTGGAACGATATTTCCTTTATTTTGGTCAAAAAAAGGTTTGCCATAAAAACTGCAAAAACCCTGGCCTTTTGCCGCGTCCCCTTTCATCCCACATTAAATGGTTATGATTTATATATAGTAATACTAATACATTTAATATAAATGATTTATAGTAATACAATTTATTAGATGATAAAATTATTTAATATTATTACTAAAATGTGATACTTAAACGACGCTTTTCTTTCAATTTTTGGCACTGTAATTAAACTGTACATATTTAAATAATCATAATTAGTCATGATAAATTAATCCACAAATAACTTTTTATAAAAATAATATCACATAGTGTGTGTGTTCAGCCCTTTGATGCATACAATGAATCTCAATTTAGCCATCATTATTCGAGAGAGTCACAAGTTGTTTACTTAAATTATATGTTCAGATAAAGTAAACATTTTATATAATGATCTTTAATAATATTAGTTAATTTTAATTTCTTATGTTTCAGCCGTTTTATCAGATTGGAAGCACTGTTTTAATCAACCTACTGTCAAAGAAGGAAGGGCCCATAGAATATCTTTCACCACTAGGAATAAAACATAAATCATCATTTGAATAAAATAGATCTAACCATGGTAGTTAAACAACTTCCTATTAATACATGTTAATATGGTGATGTATACTTTGGTGAAATAAACTCTCAATTCAGATATATGTTGTTTGATTTTACACTATTAGCCTATGTATGATTGTGTTCAGTTTATGTAAAATAATATATATAGGTATTACATATTATATTTTTCAAACGTTCAAAAATTATAGAATTTTGTATTTGGGAGGCTGTTCTCAAATATTATATAGTGAACTTTAGTTAATTTCTCAAAATTATTTGGTTTTGAGCATAATTAAAGCAATGCGTGGCAATTAAGTTAAAACTACAAAGAAAATCTTTAGGTTTTGGATGAATATATTTAATTGATTTTTTTATATGTAAGAATGAAAATCTTAATTTATATTATCAAGGTTTAATCCCTAGGATTTGAATTATATCATATACATATATAATATATATATAATATGGAGAATATGTAATTTGAGAAATGACACCTGGACACGGGGATCGAACCCAAGATTCTTGGATTTAAACCCTGTGTGAATAATGATCCTGAGAATTTAATTACTCCTGGGTAACTCAGTGGTTAGAGCCTTGGCACATGATGTCAGGTCCTGGGTTCGATTCCCGTGTTCATGTGTCATTTTTGAATTTATAGAATATGATATTTAGATGTGGGTTCAACCGTAATTAACATATATAATAGCTTGGCTATTTAATCCATAGTGAAGAATACGTGTTTATCAAGTTTATTGGGCTGCATACATTAAAAAAAAACCTCTGAAGGCACGTTTCATTTAAGTATTTTAACATATTTTATATACTATTTTTTGTGTTTATTTTCATGTTAGGCATAATAGAGGTACGTCAACACTAATGAGTGTAGCTTATCGTCTTAAAGTGGGGATGTAGGAGATGTAAGAAAAGGAAAATGTTTTTGCAATTTTTTTATCAACACTATTTTTGGCCTAAATAAATCAAATATTTCTTAAGTACAAACATCTAGTTTAATTTTAATCACAAGATGATATAATCAGTTGTTGAATATCTGTCATGAGCAGAGTGGGATTAAATGAGAAACTTTTTAAATGAAAAGAAAAAGTTGTCATTAAATTCAAGGACACCACTATGAGACCACTATGTAAAGAAAATTAAACTTTGTTTGTACTGAAGCAATATTTGATTTATTTTGACAAAAAAAATGTCAATAAAAAACTGCAAAAACAATTACTACTTATATCCTTCCCTACATCTCTAGCTTAAATTCTATATTAACCAACATTAAATAAATAATTGTTAAGCTGAAATATTTAACGCTTAAAGATATAATAGCTCAAGCATATTTGAGGGACCAATATGGGCTCTACAGTTAATGATAATTATAAATACTATTTACAACACAAATGTTAGCACACCAATAAAATAAATCTATTAATATTATAAGCTTAACGCCTATAGCTTCACTATAGGCCTGTCTGTATACAGTTACTAGTTTTACTTTGTCATTTTGCTAAAAGAAAACTCAAGAGTTACACTCGACAAATCCTTACTGGTGGTCACAATAACAAAGGCATTGAGTTAATATTAGTGGTTTTTATGGTTATGTGGAGGTCAAGGATAGATTTTGGGCCAGGTCTATTTGGCTTAAAGGGTGACCTGGTGGTCTAGGGGTAAGGTATCGGACTTCTATGTTGAGTGTCCGGGGTTCAATCCTCAGTCCCGGCACAGATGTATCTGATTACCAAACCCTTCCTTCACCTCTGACAAGATGTGTATTATTGTTATTATTAGCACCGCGTCTTACTACCCGTTCGGGTTATACGCAAAGATGTGTATTAATCACAACTTGTGAATGTGTGGAATGCCAGGCCTCCACCGTGGTTCGGATCCCACGTTAAACTGTAGGTCCTCTGTTAAACTGTAGGTCCTCCATTTCATCTCACAAACACCCTACCATTACACATTAGCGTAAGTGCGTAT
Organism: Timema douglasi; assembly: GCA_901482245.1. Taxonomy (NCBI): domain Eukaryota; kingdom Metazoa; phylum Arthropoda; class Insecta; order Phasmatodea; family Timematidae; genus Timema; species Timema douglasi. Next base: position 11,211 of record CABEEJ010000076.1, on the reverse strand, counting down.
AACCCGAACGGGTAGTAAAATGCGGTGCCAATAATAATAATAATAATAATAATAGTAATAATAATATTTAGCTTAAATGTTTTCCCTTTAGACTATTTCCCATTCCCTCGCGACTCAAATACGGACTAATTTAATCAGACTTATTCCTTATTCCCTTCTTCATAAGTATGGAGATGCAAATAGTTCGGTTGGGTAGTACAACACCTAGCACTTAATTAAAAGTGAACAATTTGTATAACCTACCTGTGTAACTTGTGGTTTTAACTTTCAAGAGTAAAATATTAAAAATTTTATAAAGTTCATTTTCATGCTACAAATAAGACGTTAAAATAGAAAATAAATCGAGGACCAACGAAAAGATAGTAAGAGATTTACGTTTTCACGATTGTGGCTTGCTTTTAACCATAGAGATAGGAATAACATTTCTCTATGTTTTAACCTATGTCTCTCTCTCTATCTTTTTGTACTGTGGGATGTAGACAAAAGTAATGGGTCAGGCACAGCTTAAACTAGTAAAACGTCATCTTCGTTTGAGGTTTGAATGTTAGGAGGTTAATAATTTTCAGTACCGTTTTGTTTATTCTTACTTCTATTTTATTATTTGAATTTTTTTTTTTTTTTTTGCTGTACAAATGAAACATATTTAGCAATACTAAAATTTAACAGTGTTTATCAAATACTTTTAGATTGTGATCATCTTAATTTGGAGTTTTGGATTTGGGACTTCTGGTTCAATTCCATGAACTATTAGTTCAAATAAGATATAGCCAATTTAACGCATGGAAAACAACACTTTACCAACCAATGAAATTACATCTTTAAATTGTCAAATTTTAAAAATTTTACCCGACTGGGAATCGAGCTCCGTTATCTCCATAATAAACAGGCCAGTAGAACCTGACAATGGCGCCAAAGACAATTCAGCCACTGAAGCGAGTAATTTTAAATATATTAGTTTAATTCATTTTTATTACATATAATTTTACTGGTGTATAAAACGGTTTAAATATAAGTTCATTTAGTTTGGTTTGTCAGGGACTGAAATATCGAGGTTTTTCAATCCAGGAAGGGTGTACTGAGGTTTCCCCCTTAAGTGGTTTCCCACTATACATCCACGTAAATGCGGGTACATTTCCTCTAAAATAATACTTCCTCATCCTGCCTCATCAGTGAAATATAATATATATTTGTAGGAATGTATCCCAATCGGGTTAAGAGATGCGTTGAAAAATCTCTTAATAGCAGTTCAGATAAGATAACCCAAAGGTAATAAAAATCTGTTGAATAACCTGTATATATAATCACATGACCTAGTATAATTTTAATATTCTTTAATTTTGAATTAAAACTGATCAAGGAAAAATTAGGTTTAAAAATTCCTAGACATGAATAGAATGGAATAAGCAGCTTAAGGGTTCTTCTACCTTCTACATTCTCACAATGCTGAAATAATTTAGTAATTCCAGAAAGGTAAAAATGTACCTTCTCGTAAGGTGAAACCTAGAAGTTATGAATTATTTTGATTTCAAAATAAATGTACCCGAACACCTAAGTAATTATAATTTTAATACAATAAAAAAAATTAAATCATAATATAATTTATAAAAACGTATGCTAAATAAGTAAAAAAGTTTTTTTTAAAGCATACATAGAATGACTGAAATATTTACAAACTTACTCCATGGCAATAGAAACTTTAAAGCTCATTGTCACCTATAACTATATTAAGCTAGTTCTATCCAGTCCACCTCATTACACCCTTTCTCTTTCAGGTACATTCTAATGCTATCCTCCCATCTGGGTCAAGGTATTCCCAATGGTATCTTGCCATTAAGTTTCCCAGTCAAGAAGGTTCTAGAACCTTCCATTCACGTTGCATATTGATTTATTTTCTAGGGTAACCGTCTGCGTTGGTTAAATTTTAAAACAAAATATTTTCTATAAGCTTTGATATGATTTCACAATGGTTAAAATTGTTCGAATACGAGAAAAAATTGAGTAATTCCCAAAAAACTGTTTTTATTAAAATAGGATTTTCTTTTTAGAATAGAGGCAAAAGTTAAAAAAAAACACCAACTGTTCAACATATTTAAAAACTGATAGGCTGATAGTCTTGAGACAATTTTTCATGGCAATTTCATAGTTTCAGTACGACTGTATGAAGCTGTTTGTAAAGCTTATCTAATGTTGGGGTGTAGATAACAGCTAGAAGGCTCTTCACTGCAAACATTATTTGAATGTCACTAGTGTAAATATATTCGTAAGTAATTATTATTTGCTTAGTAATACTATATAATCAATAAAAATTGTCTAAAGGGGACCTGGCAATCTGTACTCGGGCCCTGGGTTCGATCCTCTGTCCCGGCACAGATTTATCTGATTGCCAAGCCCTTCATTCACTTCCGACAAGACGTGTATTAATCACAACTTGTGAATGTGTGGAATGCCAGGCCTCCACCGTGGTTCGGATTCCACGTTAAACTGTAGGTCCTCCATTTCATATCATAATCACCCTACCATTACACATTAGCGTAAGTGCGTATAGCCCAAACGGGTAGTAAGATGTGGTGCTAATAATAATAAAAATTGTCATAATAATTGTCTAGTAATAATTCCAACCAATGTTTGAAATAAATAAATAATCTTCTGCTAGCTGTCATTTACTTACCTACACTCTGATAATAAATGATAGATACAACATCTAATGTGTTAATACATTAGAAATATGTCACAGTTTGTCTTTGAGAACAAAATATGAAAGTGTATGAAGTCTTATTTTCAGTTCACAGCTCAAGCTATGTTATCTTTCACCCAACTCATAAAAGGCTAGTTGAGTAAAATCTCATTACATGTGGAATGCAGTTCTAGCCATACAAAATTTAATTAAAAAACGAACACAATAAGCTCCAGAAAAAAAACACATTACTTAATAAGTAATGCAAGTATTGCCTTGGGATAGTTTTATGGTAGACAGAAAATTGTCTTTAGCCATGGCTTGAGTTCAATTTAGAAAAAAGTTTGGTGTTCAACTCATGATGGGGCTTATTTTTATGCACTTGAAATATATTTTAGAAGTCTTAACAGAAATGTATTTATTGATTCTCACTACTCATTTGAGGTATAGTTATATATACTAATTACTACGCCAACTAAATAGGGATTATTACGGTAGAATTTAGAGGGAATGTGCCTGCATTTGTGTAGAAAGAGATAAAGAGGGAGGGGGGCATTGATTATGAACAAAAGCCCTCGATAGAACGAGTTGGAACAGGAATCTCTTCCTCCCCTTCATTGACAAACCTGACTAAATGAGCTTGATGTTTAGAACGAGGGTCCATCAGTGGGAGTCACGTATTTATAAATATTATATTATAATTACAATATAATTTAAATAGGTCTTAGATTATGCTATTAGTGTAATGCAAGATAGTAGGGAGGGGTTGACATTAAACGGTAAAATGCAGCTATTTGAATAGGAAGATAATTTAGCTTTGTTGGACAATGCTGTGTCAAGAAATGCAGGTATTTTACTAGAGGTTAGTAAGAAAATAGGTTTAGAAGTGATGGCTGAAAAGACTAAGTATATGATAACACAGAGAAAATAGACTGGAGACAATAATTTAGAGATTATTTCGAGTAACATATCCTTTTACAAGGTTGACGAGTTTAAATATTTAGGAACAGTTAGCAATAACTATATTAGATTGTAAATTAGGAAAATAATACACTCGGGAAATGCATTCTATTACTCAGACAGTATGTTGTTGACATCCCGCCTACTGTCAAGGAATGTAAGACTAAGAATATACAAAACAATAGTTCTACCATTTGTTATCTATAGTTGTGAAACGTGGTCTCTTACCTTACACGAAGAAAATTAATTTAGAGTGTTCGAAAACAAGGTGCATAGGAAGATATTTGGTCCAAGTAGAGAGAGGCTACTGGAGAGTGGAGGAGGTTACATAGCTATGAGTTGCATACATTGCACTCATCAAAAGACATTGTTAAGTTAATCAAGTCTCATGGATAATAGTGAGCGAATGGGAGAATCTGGAACCTTGTTCAGGGTATTGACTGTCAAACCTAATTGGAAGAGACCATTGGTAAGATTTAGGCGCAGACGGGAGGATAACATTCGAATAGACCCGGAAGAGATAGGATGCCATGAGGTGGACTGGATAGAATTAGTTAAAGATAGGGACAGGTTGTGCATTTTTGTAAGAGATTCAATAAACTTTCGAATACCTAATTTCATATAATAGGTAAGTGAGTTATCAGCTTATCTGATAAAATGTAGTCTATAAGATTGTCCTTAAATTGGAAGACTAAAGTTTAATTACAACCATATGTCATTTATATATTTATATTTCAATTATTTGCCATCCATCTTTATTTAAGGTGAATTATGTTACATTAAGTATTTGAATCCCTGTTCATCGCCATCACTTTTATATTAAAACATTACTATGAGGTCTAGTAGTATGTGTTAAGATAGGAGTGTGGGGGAAGCGATATAATGCTAGTGTTTTTGCACTCTTTATTAAAACATATTTTGGTCAAAAAGATTCATATATTTCTTCATTAGAAACATCGAGTTTAATTTTATTCACATGGTGGTATCAACAGTTCTTGAATATCCACCCAGGGTGTCCTAGAACTTAATGACAATTTGTTCTCTTCATTTAAAATTTTCTCATATAGTGATATTATTTACTGTACAGGACAGATTTTCAACAACTTTTGATGTCACCAAGTGAATAAAATTAAATTCTATGTTTCTACTGGAACAGTATTTATTTTATTTTTGCCAAAATAAATGTATTTATGTCAAAACTGCAACAACACTGATAATTTCTCGCTTCCTATCCCTTCCCCCCCCCCCCCCCCCCCCCCCCCCCCCCTT
>CABEEJ010000075.1:461452-485789 GCA_901482245.1 Timema douglasi | reverse complement strand
AGAGGTGAAGGAGGGGTTTGGTAATCAGATAAATCTGTGCCGGGACCGAGGATTGAACCCCGGCCGCCAGCATAGAAGTCTGACACTGTAACCCTAGACCACCAGGTCACCCTACTATACATACACCCTGGTCATAATCCCCTGGTTGTTGAAAAGTTTTTTACAGGAGGAGTTTTTGACACTTTGGTATTTTATATATATATTACTGTTTTGACTCATGTTTGGTCCTTTATGTTAAGTATATTTTTAAGATTTTTTGAATGCATGATTACTCAAACAAACATTTCCAAACTACAGCTGTCAGAATAAGAAGAGAATGTAGGCCTTGCACTTCCTCTTTGCTTATTTGTTTGTAAAATATACATTCCTGGTGAGACACTGTAACGAGGCTGGAAATTGTTGTGTTAGGAGAAAGCAGATATTTGTAAATTGATATTATATTTAGCAGAATGCAAGGGTTTTGTTGTTAGAGGCTTAAGATTTCAACAAAAAAGAAATAATTTATATTATTTGTAAAATGCGTGTTTGATTTAGCCGTATGCATTTATTATAGGGTCTACTAGTTTTTGTCTATATTTTTAGGTAATTTATTTTGGTAATTTTGAAATAATTTTTTAGAATATATATTTCATTTTATAATTAGTCTAATTTTTCCTAGATATTTAAAATATTTTTTTTGATAATTTTTAGGTAATTTTTATTAAGAAATTATCATTCATTACCTCACCAACATTGAGTTTCGTCAGTCAGAAGTGTTAAACGCTACATCAACTCCGTTTCAAATACTGGAAAACAAAACATTCTCTTCAAGAACAATGCCAGCCCTTAAGAGATATCAAAATAAATTTTTCAAGGTACCTCTAAATTAGACGATCAACCAGTATCTGTATGTATAATTTCACATTCTCGGTTTTTCCTTCGATTAAAGCTCAGCGTCATCACAAATTAAAAATATTTCCCCAGGTGAGGCTTGAACTCACAACCCCGGCATTGCTCAGTGACTGTCTTATAAGTACCGTGCGCTAACCAATTGCGCCACTGGGGAAGTTGTTATTATTAATACAGAATGTTTAATTATTTCGAGTCATAAAATAAATGTTTACGCTTGTTTCGATCTTTTCGAAATTTACTTTTTGAAAAGCGAATTAATTTGTTTTTTTCCAACTCAGAGTGAAACAGTGTGCTGCATTGGAGAATAATTCTGTTTGTAAATTAATTCACAGTCACGCCTGAGGATGATCTAATATAATAGCAATTTAAATATAATTTTGATTTTTACTCAGTTTTAAATCTGCATCCTAAGTTATTATTATTATTAGCACCGCGTCTTACTACCCGTTAGGGTTATACGCACTTACGCTAATGTGCAGTGGTAGGGCGATTGTGAGATTAAATGAAGGACCTACAGTTTAACGTGGGATCCGAACCACGGTGGAGGCCTGGCATTGCATCCTAAGTTGAATTTTTAGTGACTTAGATTTATTATTAATTAGAAATGGGTATAAACCTATTTTTATTGAATTAAAATCAAGTGTTTTCTTTCATGTCTGGAATATTGATTCTTGTGTTAAGTTTTTATTTATAAAAATGTACGATTATAAAGTTGTCTTAAGGCCTGTCCTATAAAAATTGTGACTTATGGTAGTATTAAATCTATGTTTTTTTTTATCATATTATTAGTTTAATTTCTAAAGTAGCAAGATAATACATTTTGAGTGAGTTAAGGAATTACTTATCAATATAAGTTGGTTAATCTTTTGTAATCTAGCTATTTTGTTTTCAAGCCAAAGATAAAAATGTGTTTTTCCATCCATGTACGTTTTCTAAATTGGTTCTACTGATTAAATACAAATTGTGATTTAAAGAAAAAGTTTTCTGAATACGAGATTTAAGAAAATACCATTATTCTGAATCTTTAATCTATCGAATGCTTTAAAATTCAAGAGTTTTTTTTCCTAATAACTATTATGAAATACTTATTTACTTCAAACGTAAGTCAAAAACTTCTTCGCGGCCCAAAACATATAAAATTGCAATTTCTTTGTTCCAAAAGCGGCACAGCTCAAACCTTTCCACTTCCCCCTCCTCATCATCCACATCACCCCCCTTCTCCCCTAGTTTTCTCATCTCATCATAAAATGAATTAGTTTCACACGACTAGTCCCTGCTATAATTATACAATAATGGTAATTATGTTGATAATGCGGTGCTCATAAATGTAATAAAAACCGCCTCGTGATCTCATTTATACACTGCTTTTTCGACGTCTAATGGCGTTTTGTCTATTTACTTTAACGCCCTAATCTCGAAAGTACATTTTTATACACGCGAGTGTTTGGATATAAAATGGTAGCAAATAATTCTCTCCTGTTAAAATAATATTCCTTTAAGAGAGAACACAGTAACTTCAAAAGTTGTGATTTCAAATGTCTTCTTTTAATATTTTTTTTCTTCTTCAATTTCTAGAGTAGGTTATAACTAAATACAGCGAAATATTGCGAGAGGTGTTTTTTTTATAGATTTTTAACTTAGCACATTAAAATTAACATCAAAATATTTTTAATTTTCACTGTAAAATATGCGATATAAAACTGGAGCTAATATTTTTTGCGAAATTAAATACTTGGCCGTTTATTTGCAAATAATGATAAATTATGTCGATTTTGATAAGAATTAGCTATATATTGGTCTACTATATATACATTTTTAATCAGTAGAAGACTTAGTAGTGTTTTGCTTTTTATTTATTTGCCTGAAGTTGCAAGAAAAATAGTATCAACTGCATTATCACAATTATTTTAAATAATACTAGTCCTACAACCAATCAAAGTTTCCAGTCCAGAAAATGTATTTCCTTCAACCAAAGACCATTGTTGGTAAAGAAGTAGTAAAATATGTGTTCGGCCTGGCTACTATCGCAATCAAATTGTGACCAAAGCAAATATTAAAAATCTTATGATAAGAAACTTATCAGTCATTTTTCACCCATATCACTTTAGGACAGCCACTGTGGCCTAGTGGTCAAAGCTACTTGCTATGGATGCAGAGGTCCCGGGTTTGATTCCAGATGCGTTCAGATTTTCTGTGAAGCAGTGGGTCTGGAACCGGGTCAACTCGGCATCGTGAGGACAAATAAGGAACTACTTGAATGAAAAAATGACGGCTATGGTCTAGTAAATTGAGATTAATGGCCGGAGGGTTTCTTGTGCCGACAAAATAACACAATATACCCATATAAGTTGACACTATCTTCACCAAAAGATGAAAGCCAGCACTGTCAGTATAGGCTCGATTGGGGGTTGACGCTATGGAGTTTTCTTAACAACTTTAGTTTTGATTTGATTTTTTACCATTTTTAACCGAAAAAAATTGTACTGATTTTTAATACCAAATACTAAAATAACCAGCAACCCTTAGAAGATAGAACTGACACCTTTATCTGCACGCCCACTAATACATGTATATCCAATGGCTGTAAATAGCTTGTCTAAGAGAGCCTGATTAAATAAATGAATTGTAATTTAATATTATATGAATCTGTCCAGAGACAAAAGTATGATAAAAGAATAATCGTAAAAAAGGAATTTCTTTTTAAATGATTAAAATTACTTATATACAGCTTCTACAACTATATTAAATTTAATTAAAAGTCATCTAGAATGGTCTAAGGATTCACTTTTGCAATAGACTGGACTTCCGATTACGGGGAGAACAGGGTTTGAATCACGGTTTTTGTACTAAAGTTGTTTTTTAAAATGGTTCTGCTCTCTATCTCTCTCTCTCTCTTCAAGAGAACATGGGTACACTTCCTCTAAATTAAACATTCCTCGTCCCTACCACACTACAGTAGTTATCACATATGTGTATGACCTGAACAGGTAGTGAGAAACAGTGGTAAAAAAAAATCCCAGAGAAATAATAATACCATTCTTAAAAATGTATAGCTTCGTTTATAATGAATGGATGGGTTTATTACTTAATTAATTCAACTTGAAATATTTGTAGCATCAAATATTCTCGAACTCGAATGAAATTTGTTCTAGTTCGAAAAAAGAAATAGTTGAGCAAGCATGCTCACCCTTTTCCTTCCCCCTTAGTAATAACATTACTGAAGATTGGCGCTCTCACTTCTATCTTAGTAAGGGGACATAAGGCTATCTTTATAAGCAGAGCACATCATTAAGATGACCCGCCTGCAGTCAATAAACAAGTGCTATATAAAGGTTTATATGGTTGGTTCGGGGGAAGGAGGGGGGAGTCGTAAAATGTTTGTTGGTGAAATTCGTTTATAAAGACTAATTAGAAGAAATCAAACATAAGTTGCGTGTGTTGCAACACCAAGAAATCAGGGCCCTCAGGGGAACCGCGTGAACAAATAAAGAAAGCTTTCTCCTAATGTTTGGGTCAGTAACCTTCAAAAACATATATGATGGGGTTAAAAGGGGAGGACTCCTCTAGGCTTAAAAGCGTTTGTTTTTAAAATATTAATTTAACGTGTGATGTCTATATAGAAGGTTATAAAAGTACATCAAAATAAACACTTAAGTTAAAACTTAGGCAGGGGTGGAACGGAGCGCGATTTAACTAAATATATATTCCTAATCCATAAAAATATTACCGTAGTTAGTTAATAGGCCTCTAGCCCGGATAGGCAGTAAGATACGGTGCTAAAAAAGTTTTTTATGGCACTAAGTTTCCAGGCAGCTATGATAAAATTGATTATTCAATGGTTTTTATTTTTTCCAGAAAACACAAGAGTGATTTGGAATGTACTGCTAGTTATGTTCCTTGCTATACGTTATAATATCACTCCCCTCTACACCCCCTACTTATTATTCGATGGGTTATTTAGCACCACATCTACTTATTCGTACATAACCTACCTATATAACCTATTAATTACGCTAATGTTTTAGAGATTAGAAAGGCCATATTAAGAAGAAGTGTACCTGCATTTACGGGGAGGTAAAGAGGAAAACTATTTTGGCAAAAACACACACGACGGAGGTTCGAACCTCGATCTCACCGTCATTGGCGGTCTAGTTTTTGTGAGAATAGCACCTTAGACTATGCAACCATTGAAACGAGTTATTTGATGGGCTGTGTTCTAAATACAGTTATATTTTAATAAGAATAACTTTTCCTTTTTGACAGTTACATACGTTACTAAACAGTGAAAATATTTCCTATCCATAGGAAATATGAGTAGAAAGTTCCATTCTGAGGGACTTGACCGGCATTCACCTCGTTATTGGGCAGTAATTAACCCTGAACGCATCTGGTTGAGTAAAGTATCAGAGTGATCACCATATTTTACTCGCGATAATGGCTGTGAAAAAAAACTAGCTTCAAAACCATAAGGTCCCAATTTTTATAGGACAGTCCTTTTAGAAAACTTTATAATCGTAAATTTTAATAAATAAAAACTGAACACAAGAATCAATATTCCAGATATGAAAGAAAACACTTGATTCTAATTCGATAAAGATGGGTTTAGAGCTATTTATAATTAAAAATATACCTTAGCCACTAAAAATTCAACTTAGGATGCAGATTTAAAACTGAATGGAATACAAAATTATATTTATATTGCTATTATATTGATATTATTGCTATTAATTTACAAACAGAATAATTCTCCAAAGCAGCACACTATTTCACTCTGAGTTGGAAAGAAACAAATTAATTCCCTTTACATAAAGCAAATTTCGAAAAGATTGACACCCGACTCGGTGGCGTAGTTGGCTAACGCGCTTGTCGTGATGAGCTCGACCGCTGAGGACGGGGAGATCGAGGTTCGAATCTCGGTCGGGTGAACNGAGCTCGACTGCTGAGGACGGGGAGATCGAGGTTCGAATCTCGGTCGGGTGAACTGGGGGTGGTTTTTCCTAAATGGTTTTCCACTCTCCCTCCACGCAAATGCGGGTTCACTTCCTTTATTTCAACCTTACCAATTCCTAATCCATTAGAGTAACTAGTACTTAAAGCGTATAACCCGAACGGGTAGTAAGACGCGGTGCTAAATATTATTATTATTAAAAGATTGACACAAGCTTAGTGTTAATCATTTAGTTTGTGACTTGAAATAATTAAACATTCTAATTTAATAATAACTTCCCCAGTGGCGTAATTGGTTAGCGCACGGTACTTATAAGACAGTCACTGAGCCATGCTGGGGTTGTGAGTTCGAGCCTCACCTGGGGAATAATTTTAAATTTTAGTGCTGGCACTGAGCTTTAATTGGCGCAAAAACAAACACTGTGTAATTTACGCCTACCGAGTGATAATTTTTGCTATACTTTTTAATTAAAATTTATTAACTTATTTTAAAAATTATTTTGATGTTTATTAAGGTCTTAGACTGACCTTTAATATGATTTTTCATTTCCTCTAAGTTGGGGTACCGTTAACACTCTATTTCCTTAACCTACCTTCACCTCTGACAAGTCGTGTGTTAATCAAAACTTGTGAATGTGTGGCATGCCAGGCCTTCACTCGTGGTTCGGGTCCCACGTTAAACTGTTGGTTCTCCATTCCATCTTACAATCACCCTACCATTACATACCAACGTAAGTGCATATAGCCCGAACGGATTGTAAGACGTGGTGCTAATAATAAAATGCATTATCTCTAGTTTTAAGGTTTGGACTCGTTCATCGAGGTTGTTTATTCCAAACAGAGTGTAGTCCATATGATCACACTTGTTTATTACTTTATTGTGTCCATATAACTATCTTTATATGTTTGGGCGACAGTCCAACACTCTGCTCTATGTGACCCATGTTTCAGATGGTTTGACCTCTCAGATAGGGATAAAGGGGAGATAAAGTTAACTCATGGCGTTGCTGCATACGGTTATCACCTCGTGGGTATGCTTCTATTCCAGAGGGGTGGCCCGCGTGCTCTTGTTTAATTTGCCCGACTCCCTTGGGCGCCGTTTGGCTCTTTAATGTTTAACAGTTTACTAAAGTTATAGTCTGTCTCCAGACTATTGTTCAGTATTATATATACGATTGGATCACCAGGCAGTACTAATAAGGAATAGGCCTGGCATAGTTTCCTTAGAGCCTAGATTTTTAATATCTCTCCCTTAACTATTTTTAACCTTTATTTCCAGCCCTTGGAGAATTACTTTTTTATCATGTAACTCTTTCTGGAGTTAGCACACAATATAGCTAGTGCAGTTAACAACTATCGCTGTAACTCCTTAAACAAGGACTTCCTAGTTTTATATATTGTCCAGCAACATTTCTTGTCCATGATTATCAGGTTTAAGACTTGTAGCCGTAATGCTGGAGTAGGGTTTGTATTGTTGCTTAACAATAAAATAAATCTCCCCCCCCCCCCTCTCCATCTTAAATTAATGTAGTAATCTGTGTAGCGCTCTTTCGTTCTTCTCTAAGGATGTCTCATCTTTTACTATGTTTGACCCAACCATATGTGNCCCCCCCCCTACAACTTAAATTACTGTAGTAATCTGTGTAGCGCTCTTTCGTTCTTCTCTAAGGATGTCACATCTTTTACTATGTTTGACCCAACCATATGTGTCTTGGTTGTAAGTCAGTTTTTGATGCTTCACACTTTACAAGGCCTTTTGGGGCAACAATGTCCCTTGTACTCTATTAGCCCTTATCAATAACCAATGGAAAGATTTGACAGTAATCGTATCTTTGGACTTGTATTCGTTCCCTTTGTTTTGATAGTAATAAACTTATATGTCAATCTTGTATATCTCTCTTATGTCTTGGATAGCCTCCTCCTTTCCTACTGTAGTCATCGCTTCTACTGTCTAATAGGAGCAGTGATGGTGCATGGTCTAAAGTGCTAATCTTCGCAAAATACTAAACTACCGATGATGGGGAGAACATGGTTCGATCCTAGTCGGGTGTACTGAGGGTAGTTTTTACTAAAGGCGTTACCACTCTCGCTCCCCGCGAATGCGGATTCACTTCTTCTAAATTAAACCTTCCTCATACTTGAGCCACTATCGTAATTAGTACTTAGACGTACAACCAAAATGTGTTATAATAAGTTGTGTTAAAAAAGGTGCTCTCCGCGATTGAATAGCTATAATTACTAGATACACTGAAAAATGGTAAATAAAACGATAGGGTTTGAATAAAAAGTGGGATTGGAGTATGAAAAGTAGGTAAATAAAATACTTACTTGCGGTTAAAAATACTAGGTTAACAAATCAACTTTTTTATTAAACTGTATAGTGCAACAAATAAAAAAATTACGACTATATTTTTAAACACCTAACAAACCAAACATAGGAAGTTCTAAAAAATCACACTGATTTTTTAGTTATTGTTTATTTTTCTTCTTCTATATTTGGTTACAATATTGCAGTTATAATAATAATAATAATAATAAATTCAAACACAAATGTTAATTATGTTCTTTGTTTAAATGAAATAAACTTACTAGGCTGAGGGAACTTTGTTTTTGTCATTAAAATGTTATCGTTAATTGTCATTTAAAATAACATTAATCATAATTCACAATTAAAACGGTCAAGTAATCGACTTTCGTGAAAAACATTCAACTTAGTTTTATTTTACGCGTGAACTATTAATTCAAAGATACTATAATGTTAATAACCTATGTTTTGATAGCCATTTTAATGTTCTAAGAAAGAAAGTTCGTGAAAACATGTATCACAAATCTTCTGTTTCTCTACTAAATTACTGATTATTGTTAGTAGGCGGATAGCCCGGACGCATCTAAAATTTGCTAGAAAATAAAACAACAAGACGCTGTCCAATTTAATTAGTTTATTCTCAAATTATGCTTTACAATTATTTATTAGATAGATACAAAACTCAAGATTTGGTTCTACGAGACTCTCGAAGCAGACTAGGTTGCCGAATACGAGAATATTGGGCTCTTTCCCGGTCGGATGCACTGAAGGTGATTTTTCCCAAAATGTTTTTTTCCTCTTTTTCTGTCTCTCTGTATATCTCCACGCTAGTACTGGTACACTTTAAGGGGGCTGCCTAGGTAGCCGAGATATTGCCAATCATATGTTAACAGTACACAAGTTTGGAGTTTACTGGAATCAATAAAAACTATTTTTTGTGAAATAGATCTGTAAACATAGTTGAAATTTTCCTTTCAGAAAAGTGAAAAAATCCTTATATTTTGGTTGATCATTGATCAAGACCTAAATGCCCTGGAAACGAAAGGAAACTGGTATAAGAGCGTAGAATGTATCTTTGTGAGCCAAATAAGTTGATTTAATAGGCGTCACGACACAAACTGTATTGGAATTGGTATTTTAGACCTCCACTGTTTGTTCTAATACAGGACAATCCTACCCAGTGACGCTATAAACCCCCTTGGTTTCTGGCGATTATGAATTTCTGATAGATATCTCTAGTGCCTCAAGGCCAGTATATTTGCCATTTTATAAAAAAAATTCGCTTTGCAAGTGAATGTAAGCTAATATAACTCTAGAGCCGTTTTTTGATAGGTCTTCCCGTTTAGACATAAGATACCTCCAAAGAAAGGACTTTAAAGTTGCTCCTCCATTTTGATTTTTTTTTCGGGGTTTAGAAATGTTTTTTTTTTAAATTTTTTGGAATTTTTCCGTTGGTTACAGATTAGAAGTTATAAATTTGCCAAATTTCAAGTTTATAGCTCATCTGGAAGTGGATAAACATTAATATCAGTGAGTGAGTCAACCATGTGGCTTTGTAGAAAGAAGTATAATATATTTGGTCAAGAAAAATAAAATATCCACTATGAAATAATGCTGTGCTCTTTCGTGGACAGATATATTCATCCTTTCTTAATGTTTCTATAGACGTGTATTACTATTTAATTAATAACCTACGGTGAGATGTTTCTGCAACAATGTATATTATTTTGATACACAAGTCTTTTGAGTGTTTAGTAAATGTATCTTTTTTAAGATAAAAGAAAGATAGAATATGTGAGTAGCTAGTATGATGCCTTAAAACAGAGCTGCTATTGGTTGGATTTGGTCACGTGACCACGCCTCCTGCTTTCTGATTGGCTGTTGGTTTTCCCCCTCCTCCTAAGCCCCTCCCCCCTTTCCCCTCCCTCCTCCCCCAGGCCTACCAAGTCTGACATGTTGGTTCATGCTGATTAATTGTTAATTGTTTATTGTTAATTTATGTTTGACCCAACCATATGTGTCTTGGTTGTAAGTCAGTTGTTGGTGCTTCACACTTTACAAGGCCTTTTGGAGCAACAATGTCCCTTGTACTCTATTAGCCCCTATCAATAACCAATGGAAAGATTTGACTGTAATCGTATCTTTGGACTTGTAATTGTCCCCTTTGTTTTGATAGTAATAAACTTATATGTCAATCTTGTATATCTCTCTTATGTCTTGGATAGCCTCCTCCTTTCCTACTGTAGTTCCTTGTTACTGTAGTCATCAATTCTACTGTCTAATAGGAGCAGTGATGGTGCATGGTCTAAGGCGATAATCTTCGTAAAATACTAATCTACTGATGATTGGGAGACCATGGTTCGATCCCAGTCGGGTGTACTGAGTGTAGTTTTTACTAAAGGCGTTACCACTCTCGCCTCCCGCGAATGCGGATACACTTCTTCTAAATTCAACCTTACTCATACTTGAGCCACTATCGTAATTAGTACATAGACGTACAACCAAAATGGGTAGAAAGAAGCGGTGTTAAAAAAGGTGCTCTCCGCGATTGAACATCTATAATTACTAGATACACTTAAAAATGGTAAATAAAACGATATGATTACATTTGTATGAAGAGTAGGTAAATAAAATACTTACTTGCGGTTAAAAATACTAGGCTAACAAATCAACTTTTGTATTAAACTGTATAGTGCAACAAATAGAAAAATTACGACTTTATTTTTAAACACCTAACAAACCAAACATAGGAAGTTTTTAGATATTGTTTATTTTTCTTCTTCTATCTTTGGTTACAATTCTTTAGTTATAATAATAATAATAAATTCAAACACAAATTTTACTAATGTTCTTTGTTTAAATGAAATATACTTACTATGCTGAGGGAACTTTATTTTTGTCATTAAAATGTTATCGTTAATTGTCATTTAAAATAACATTAACCATAATTCACAATTAAAACGGTCAAGTAATCGACTTTCATGAAAAATATTCAACCTAATTTTTTTTTTACGCGTGAACTATTGATTCAAAGATACTATAATGTTAATAACCTATGTTTTGATAGCCATTTTAATTTTCTAAGAAAGAAAGTTCGCAAAAACATGTCCCACAACTCTTCTGTTTCTCTACTAAATTACTGATTATTGTTAGTAGGCGGATAGCCCGGACGCATCTAAAATTTGCTAGAAAATAAAACAACAATACGCTGTCCAATTTAATTAGTTTATTCTAAAATTATGCTTTACAATTATTTATTAGATAGATACAATACTCAAGATTTGGTTCTACGAGACTCTCGAAGCAGACTAGGTTGCCGAATACGAGAAGATTGGGCTCTTTCCCGGTCGGGTGCACTTAGGGTGATTTTTCCCAAAATGGTTATTTCCTCTTTATCTTTCTCTCTGTCTCTCTCTCCACGCTAATACTGGTACACTTTAACCAAATATATATTCATAATCCATAAAAAATACTACCGCAGTTAGTTAATAGGCCTCTAGCCCGAATAGGCAGTAAGATACGGTGCTAAAAAAGTATTTTTGTTATGGAACTAAATTTCCGGGCAGCTATGATCAAATTGATTATTCAATGGTTTTTATTTTTTCCAGAAAACATAAGAGTTATTTGAAATGTACTGCTAGTTATGTTCCTTGCTAGACGTTATAATATCACTCCCCTCTACACCCCCTACCTATTATTCGATGGGTTATTTAGCACCGCGTCTACCTATTCGTATATAACCTACCTATATAACTTACTAATTACGCTAATGTTTTTAGAGATTAGAAAGGCCATATTAAGAAGAAGTGTATATGCATTTACGGGGAGGTAAAGAGGAAAACTATTTTGGAAAAAACACACTCATCACACATGACGGAAGTTCGAACCTCAATCTCACCGTAATTGGCGGTCTAGTTTTTGTGAGAGTAGCGTCTTAGACTATGCAACCATTTAAACGAGTTATTTGATGGGCTGTATTCTTAATACAGTTATATTTTAATAAGAAGAACTTTTTCTTTTTGATAGTTACATACGTTACTAAACAGTGAAAATATGTCTTATGCACAGGAAATATGAGTAGAAAGTTCGATTCTGAGGGAATGGACCGGCATTCACCTCCTTATTGGGCAGTAAACTAACCCTGAACGCATCTGGTTGGGGAAGATATGAGAGAGGTCGCCATATTACTCTCGCGATAATGAATGTGAAAAAAACTAGCTTCAAAACTATAAGGTCCCAATTTTTATAGGACACTCCTTTTAGAAAACTTTATAATCGTAATTTTAATAAATAAAAACTGGACACAAGAATCAATATTCCAGATATGAAAGAAAACACTTGATTCCAATTCGATAAATATGGGTTTAGAGCCTGGGGAAATATTTTTAATTTGTGACGACACTGAGCTTTAATCGACGAAAAAACAGACAATATGAAATTATCCATGAAAATACTGGTTGATCTTCTTTTTTAGAAGTATCTTGAAAAATTTATTTTGATGTTTTTTAAGGGCTTGGATTGTTCTTGAACACAAGGTTTTGATTTCAAGTATTTGAAACGGAGTTGGTGTAGCGTTTAACACTCCTGACTGCTGGTGAGGTATTGAGTGATAATCTTTATATAAAAGAGATCGGACTTTAATTACCTAAAAATTATCCCAAATAAATTTCAAATATATAGAAAAAAAAAGCCTACTTATAAAATGACCTACCTATATACTATAAAAATTTACTTCAACATTATAAAATAAATTACATAAAAATATAGACAAAAATTAGTAGACCTTATAATAAATGAATAAGGCTAAATCAAACACGCATTTTACAAATAATAGAAATTAATTTTTGTTGTTGTTGAAATTAAGCCTCTAGCAACAAAACTCATGCATTCTGCTAAATATAATATCAATTTACAAATATCTGCTTCCTCCTAACGCAACAATTTCCAGCCTCGTTACAGTGTCTCACCAGGAATGTATATTTTACAAACAAATAAATAAAGAGGAAGTGAATGGCCTACATTTTCTTCTTATTCTGACAGCTGTAGTTTGGAAATGTTTGTTTGAGTAATCATGAATTCAAAAAATATTTAAAATATACTTTTTTTACATAAAGGCCCAAACATGAGTCAAAACAATAATATATATATAAAATACCAAAGTGGCAAAAACTCCTCCTGTAAAAAACTTTTCAACAACCAGGGGATTATGACCACGGTGTATTTATAGTACATATGAGCATTAAATGTAATGTACATAAAAAAACATGCACTGCTGATATATGTAAATACGGTAGTAGTCTAGATAGGAGTAAGACGCTGTGAAAGCAAAATAAAAATAAAAATGCCATATCATGTACACTGTACAGTATGTATATACCGTTTGAGGACAACAATATCAATATTCACTGTCTGTCACCCAACCGTCACCAAGAAATTTGTTTTCTGCTCGATAATCTCCTGTTGAGTTTTATTATTATTATTATTATTATTATTATTATTATTATTATTATTAGGTGTTATGTCTTACGACAGGTTCATTCATTTTGTCAGTGAACTTATAACGCCAATGCGCCCTGTCCTTTGCCTCCACATTCAGCTCCCAGACTTTTCTTCTTTCCTTCAAGCCATCTGATATTTGAACCCTTCTTCTTCCTAAACTCCTCTTTTCCTCAACCTTTCCTTCTATGTCGTCATCAAGAAGACAGTTCCTCCCAAGGATGTGTGCGATACAGTTCACTTTGTAGCGAAGAATCAGTTCTAAATTGGTTTATCTTCTCACCTACTCTTCTTAGGACTTCTTTAATTGTCAGACTGCCTGTCGGCCTGATCCTCTCAAGTATTTTCCAGTACTACCACATTTCAAAACTTTCCAAGTATTTATTTTCAATCATTCCGTGAGTCCAAGTTTTTTCTCCATACATCGCGATGCTTCAAATGTAGCAATTCATCAGTTTCTTCCTCCAAACTAAACTTTCAGTTCATCAGTAATCTGTTGTTATGGAAATCTTCCTTGGCCATGGCAATCCTCGACCTAATTTCCTTGTTACAGTAGGCATCTTTTGTCAGCAGGCTTCCCAGGTACTTGAATTGCTTTATGATTACTAATTATTGTTTATCAATTTTGATTTTTGAAATCCCTATCATTTTTGACTTCTCAATGTTGATCTCTATGTCATATCTTCTCCTTATCTTTTCCCTGTCTCCTCCAGCTGGTTCATCCTTTCCTGCAACTCTTCTTTATTTTTGGCCAGCAATGGTAGATCATCCGCGAATTTTACTGTGTTGATGACGCATCCTGCTACCCTAAAATTTCCCCGTCCCTCCATGGATTCCTTGACTAGCTACTCTCCTTACAAATCTATTAGACAGCTTAGAAGATGGCATTGATTCTTAGTTATGGTTATACCCGCAAGCATCATGTTCGTAATTTTAAAAAAATACACGAGTTTTAATAATATTTCCCCCTTCAAACGTTTTTCTCCTTAGTCTATTTGTGGTTTAGTTTGGGCAGTGCTGTAGTTTATTAAGCTCCAGAAAATGTATACTTTTACTAGCTCAGTCCAGGTGACGAGTACTCTAAACTCTCAGGACCACTGGGTGACTTCAAGGATACTGTTTTTATAAAGGATTCTCAAAATAGCTAAAATGTAACAGATTGAAATTATTAAAATTCCTTAGACAAATCAAATTAAAAAGTCATCAATTCTATTATTATAGTTTTGCAGTAAATTATTTGTGAAAAACCTACCTGGGTGGATCCACGTTAAAACTACAATTATAATCGTACAAACATTAAGGGTTTATAAATAAATAATGTGATAATCAAAAATATAAACGTGTTGTAGGTTAAGATATTTCTCTATTTAATATAAGGCTTTTTATAAATTAATAGGTTCGATATAAGTTAGCTCGAATTCAGATATTTCTTCTAAAATGTCACTATAATACATAGTGAAATATCGATGTTGAACTACCTAGAATCACTCAGTTGAAAAATGTATAAAGATTGACGTTTTACCTTAAATCCCTAATGGCCAATGTGGTATAAGTCCAAACTCATCTAGGTCTACTTTCCATTCAGTAGGTATTCTAGAAATTATGTATTCCTTCCTTCAAATTATTATTCCAACGAGGTCATATAGTTCTAGTCCTCCTTTAGAAATAATCTTCTGTGATTTTTAGACGATATTTCTTAGTTTATATCTTAATTTTTATATATTATAATATATTTTTTCACTTATGGTTAAAAAAAATCGAGTTTTCTTTTTTGTTTCTTTTTTTATATTACAAAACATTGTCATAATTGAGATAGCCAATAATTTTTACTAATTCAAGAAAGATAAACGTGTTTTTATCAGCACACAATAACATATGTAGATAGGACTACAGAAGAAATAAGTGCTGAGTTAAAAGAAGCTGGGAGTTATGGAAATATCCAGAACATATCATAATAAATAGAAAAGGAAATTATTTGTAAGTAACAATTTGCCTATGCAGTGTTATATTTGTCATTATCATGCGTTATCTGAGGTTCAAGACTTTTCTTGGTTACACAGTACACATGAACTGAACCCGGGACCCTAAGCTCAGGGTGGACTAACCAAGGGTTCTATGGATCATTTCTCTTGTCTAGGTGTTATTTTTAAAATTCACGATATTTAACTTTTAAAGATTCCAGATAAATATAAAACACTGAATTCTAATTCAATAAATAAGGGTTTCCGTCCATTTCTAATTAAGAATACATTTAAACCACCAAAAACCCAACTTAGTATTCAGATTTCAAACTCAGTGAAAACCAAAAACATATTTAAAAGGCTATTATAATAGAACATCTCCAGGCGTGACCGTGAATTAATTTACAAACAGAACGATTATCCAATGACACCCACTATTTCACTTTCGAGTTGGAAAAAGAGAAATGATTTACAAAAATCAAATTCCAAAATGATCAACACAAGTTTCAAACTAAACATATATTTTGTAACTAGAAATAATTAAGCATTCTTCAAATAATATAACTTCCCCAGTGGCGCAATTGGTTAGCGCACGGTACTTATAAGACAGTCACTGAGCCATGCCGGGGTTGTGAGTTCGATCCTCACCTGGGGAAAACTTTTTAATCTTATTGCTGGCGCTGAGCCTTATTCGGCGCAAAAACAGACACTGTGTAATGTACGCCTACCGTAGTGATAATTTTTGCAAACTGATTAATCAAAATTTATTAACTTATTTAAAAAATTTTATTTGATGTTTATTAAAGTCTTAGACTGTTCTTCAATATGATTTTTCATTTCCTCTAAGTTGGTGTACCGTTAACATTCTATATCCTTAGCCTACCTTCTTCTCTGACAAGTCGTGAATTAATCAAAACTTGTGAATGTGTGGCATGCCAGGCCTTCACCGTGGTTCGGGTCCCACGTTAAACTGTTGGTTCTCCATTCCATCTTACAATCATCCTACCATTACATATTAGCGTAAGTGCGTATAACCCGAACGGATTGTAAGACGCGGTGCTAATAATAATAATATGCATTATCTCTAGTATAAAAGTTTGGACTCTTTGATCAAGGTTGTTTATTCCAAACAGAGTATAGTCCATATGATCACACTTGTTTATTACTTTACTATTTCCATGTAACTATATTTATATGTTTGGGCGACAGTCCAACACTCTGCTCTATGTGACCCATGTTTCAGATGGTTTGACCTCTTAGATAGGGATAAAGGAGTGATCAAGTTAACCCATGGCGTTGCTACATGACCTAGTTGGGTCTTGGACTGGTATAATTCTTTAGTTTGGCCGGTGTTGTGTCTTTGTACGGTTATCACCTCGTGGGTATGCTTCTATTCCAGAGGGGTGGCCCGCGTGCTCTCAAATGTAGCAATTCATCAGTTTCTTCCTCCAAACTAAACTTTCAGTTCATCAGTAATCTGTTGTTATGGAAATCTTCCTTGGCCATGGCAATCCTCGACCTAATTTCCTTGTTACAGTAGGCATCTTTTGTCAGCAGGCTTCCCAGGTACTTGAATTGCTTTATGATTACTAATTATTGTTTATCAATTTTGATTTTTGAAATCCCTATCATTTTTGACTTCTCAATGTTGATCTCTATGTCATATCTTCTCCTTATCTTTTCCCTGTCTCCTCCAGCTGGTTCATCCTTTCCTGCAACTCTTCTTTATTTTTGGCCAGCAATGGTAGATCATCCGCGAATTTTACTGTGTTGATGACGCATCCTGCTACCCTAAAATTTCCCCGTCCCTCCATGGATTCCTTGACTAGCTACTCTCCTTACAAATCTATTAGACAGCTTAGAAGATGGCATTGATTCTTAGTTATGGTTATACCCGCAAGCATCATGTTCGTAATTTTAAAAAAATACACGAGTTTTAATAATATTTCCCCCTTCAAACGTTTTTCTCCTTAGTCTATTTGTGGTTTAGTTTGGGCAGTGCTGTAGTTTATTAAGCTCCAGAAAATGTATACTTTTACTAGCTCAGTCCAGGTGACGAGTACTCTAAACTCTCAGGACCACTGGGTGACTTCAAGGATACTGTTTTTCTAAAGGATTCTCAAAATAAAAAAATGTAACAGATTGAAATTATTAAAATTTCTTAGACAAATCAAATTAAAAATACATCAATTCTATAATTTTAATTTTGCAGTAAATTATTTGTGAAAAACCTACCTGGGGGGATCCACGTTAAAACTACAATTCTTATCATACAAACATTAAGAGTTTATAAATAATTAATGTGATAATCAAAAATTTAAACAGATTGTAGGTTAAGATATTTTTCTTTTTAATATAAGGTTTTTTAATATTACAAAACATTATAAGAATTAAGATAGCAAATAATTTTTACTAATTCAAGAAAGATAAAAGTGTTTTTATCAGCACACAATAACATATGTAGATAGGACTACAGAAGAAATAAGTGGTGAGTTAAAAGAAGCAGGGAATTATGGAAATATCCAGAATATATTATAATAAATAAAAAAAGAAATGATTTTTAAGTAATAATTTGTTCATGCAGTGCTATATTTGTCATTATCGTGCGTTATCTGTGGTTCAAAACTTTTCTTGGTTACACAGTACACATGAATTGAACCCGGGACCCTAAGCTCAGGGTTGACTAACCGAGGGTTCCATGGCTCATTTCTCGTGTCTAGGTGTTATTTTTAAAATTCACGAATTTTAACCTTTAAAGATTCCAGATAAATAGAAAACACTGAATTCTAATTCGATAAAAAAGGGTTTCCGTCCATTTCTAATTAAGAATTCATTTAAACCACCAAAAACCCAACTTAGTATTCAGATTTCAAACAAGTGAAAACCAAAAACATATTTAAATGGCTATTATAATAGAACATCTTCAGGCGTGACCGTGAATTAATCTACAAACAAAACGATTATCCAATTACACCAACTATTTCACTTTCGAGTTGGTAAAAGAGAAATTATTTACAAAAATCAAATTCCAAAAAGATCGACACGAGTTTCAAACTAAACATATATTTTGTAACTAGAATTAATTAAGCATTCTTCAATTAATATAACTTCTCCAGTGGCGCAATTGGTTAGCGCACGGTACTTTTAAGACAGTCACTGAGCCATGCCGGGGTTGTGAGTTCGAGCCTCACCTGGGGAAACTTTTAAATTTTAGTGCTGGCGCTGAGCCTTAATCGGCGCAAAAAAAGACACTGTGTGATGTACGCCTACCGTAATGATAATTTTTGCCAACTGATTAATTTAAATTTATGAACTTATTTAAAAAAATTATTTTGATGTTTATTAGGGTCTTAGGCTGACCTTTAATATGATTTTTCGTTTCCTGTAAAGTTGGTGTACTGTTAACATTCTATATCTTTGAGCCTACCTTCACCTCTGACAAGTCGTGTATTAATCAAAACTTGTGAATGTGTGGCATGCCAGGCCTTCACCGTGGTTCGGGTCCCACGTTAAACTGTTGGTTCTCCATTCCATCTTACAATCACCCTACCATTACATACCAACGTAAGTGCATATACCCGGAACGGATTGTAAGACGCGGTGCTAATAATAAAATGCATTATCTCTAGTTTTAAGGTTTGGACTCGTTTATCGAGGTTGTTTATTCCAAACAGAGTATAGTCCATATGATCACACTTGTTTATTACTTTATTATGTCCATATAACTATCTTTATATGTTTGGGTGACAGTCCAACACACTGCTCTATGTGACCCATGTTTCAGATGGTTTGACCTCTCAGATAGGGATAAAGGGGAGATAAAGTTAACTCATGGCGTTGCTGCATGACCTGGTCGGGTCTTGAACTGGTATCATTCTTTAGTTTCCCCGGTGTTGTACCTTTGTACGGTTATCACCTCGTGGGTATGCTTCTATTCCAGAGGGGTGGCCCGCGTGCTCTTGTTTAATTTGCCCGACTCCCTTGGGCGCCGCTTGGCTCTTTAATGTTTAACAGTTTACTAAAGTTATAGTCTGTCTCCAGACTATTGTTCAGTATTATATATACTATTGGATCACCAGGCAGTACTAATAAGGAATAGGCCTGGCATAGTTTCCTTAGAGCCTAGATTTTTAATATCTCTCCCTTAATTGTTTTTAAACCTTTATTTCCAGCCCTTGGAGATTTGCTTTTTTATCATGTAACTCTTTCTGGAGTTAGCACACAATATAGCTAGTGCAGTTAACAACTATCGCTGTAACTCCTTAAACAAGGACTTCCTAGTTTTATATATTGTCCAGCAACATTTCTTGTCCATGATTATCAGGTTTAAGACTTGTAGCCGTAATGCTGGAGTAGGGTTTGTATTGTTGCTTAACAATAAAATAAATCTCCCCCCCCCCCCTCTCCATCTTAAATTAATGTAGTAATCTGTGTAGCGCTCTTTCGTTCTTCTCTAAGGATGTCTCATCTTTTACTATGTTTGACCCAACCATATGTGTCTTGGTTGTAAGTCAGTTGTTGGTGCTTCACACTTTACAAGGCCTTTTGGAGCAACAATGTCACTTGTACTATATTAGCCCCTATCAATAACCAATGGAAAGATTTGACAGTAATCGTATCTTTGGACTTGTAGTTATTCCCTTTGTTTTGATAGTAATAAACTTATATGTCAATCTTGTATATCTCTCTTATGTCTTGGATAGCCTCCTCCTTTCCTACTGTAGTTCCTTGTTACTGTAGTCATCGCTTCTACTGTCTAATAGGAGCAGTGATGGTGAATGGTCTAAGGCGCTAATCTTCGCAAAATACTAAACTACCGATGATGGGGAGAACATGGTTCGATCCCAGTCGGGTGTAATGAGGGTAGTTTTTACTAAAGGCGTTACCACTCTCGCTCCCCGCGAATGCGGATACACTTCTTCTAAATTCAACCTTCCTCATACTTAACCCACTATCGTAATTAGTACATAAGTGTACAACCCAAATGGGTAGTAAGAAGCGGTGTTAAATAAAAGGTGCACTCCGCGATTTAATATCTATAATTACTAGAAACATTGAAGCATGATAAATAAAACGATAGGATTTCATTTAAATTAAAAGTTGTTAAATTCAAACACACATTTTACCAATATTCTTTTTTAAATGAAATAAACATACTAGGCTGAGGGAACTATGATTTTGTCACTAAAATGTTATCGTTAATTGTCATTTAAAATAACATTAACCATAATTCACAATTAAAACGGTCAAGTAATCGACTTTCGTGAAAAATATTCAACCTAGTTTTATTTTACGCGTGAACTATTGATTCAAAGATACTATAATGTTAATAACCTTTGTTTTGATACTCATTTTAATTTTCTAAGAAAGAAAGTTCGTGAAAACATGTATCACAATCCTTCTGTTTCTCTACTAAATTACTGATTATTGTAATTATGTGGATAGCACGGACGCATCGTAAAACTTGTTGGAAAATAAAAGAACAAGACGCTGTCCTATCTACTTTGTTTTTCTTAAATTATGTTTTACAATTATTTATTAGATGGATACAAAATTCAAGATTTATTTATATGAGACTCGAAAAAGCCTAGAATGCCGAAGACGGGGAGATCGGGCTCTTTTCCGGTCGGGTGCACTGAAGGTGGTTTTCCCCTCTACCCTCATGCAAATGTGGGTGCACTTTCTCTAAATTTAAACTTCCTAATCTTTAGCACATTAATATAATTAGAACATAGACATATAACCCGAACGTTTAGTAAGACGTGGTGTTCAAAAAAAATTATTTGAATCTCTCGTGATAAAATAGCTTTTTATTTTTCCAAACAAATCCCGCAAGAATAAAGCCCATAATTTACCATAGCTTAGGCTAGCTAGGCTGAGACGAGCTAACCACTACACCCGTTGCTACAAACTGTGTTAACGTTTCGGTGAGATTGCCATGACTTGAAATAAAAGAATATAAAATAAATCCTTTCCCGTTGGTAATTGAATAAGAACCGACTTCTTGTCATGGTTTCTCCAAGTTACTAATTTGTCTAATTAATTAATTAATTAATGTAGATTGAATGCTTCTCACCTAAAGGTTTAATTAAATATTTTTTTCTCACCCACAAAAATAAAATAGCGCAAGTGGGTTTTGACGGGGAATAAAAGGAAGTTATCATTCTCATTGTTTTTAATAACACAGTCGTAACAAAAAGCGTTACAAGGAAGTGAAATATTAATATTAAAAATAGTGGATGGGTCCTCTGCCGTGGTCAACATCGTTTTAAAAATAGTAATTGAGAACTAAGCCATAGTCAACATAGGTAGTTATAGACGTAGCGAGCCAGACGTCCAGTATTCATTTCCGAAAAAGCTTTAAAAGACTATACACCGAGGAAATAGCAAAAACATTGTTAGTAGCAAAATGTTAATAACAAATATATTACTGAACAATTTTTTAACTGTTTTGGTAAATGTTAATAACAAAATGTTTAGAAATATGTTTTCTACAATAATGCTGGTAGTATGTCATGAACAATTTAAAACCTCAAAATTAAAAGTGGTTAGCAAAGTTATTGAAACATGTATATTAACAAGTTAATAGCCGAGAGAACTTTCGTTATTAACATGTTATTGGCAGCTCCTCCAGTTCGAGTCACAGGAAGAGGTGGCTATTATTGCAG
The DNA here is from genome assembly GCA_901482245.1 of Timema douglasi. Classification (NCBI taxonomy): domain Eukaryota; kingdom Metazoa; phylum Arthropoda; class Insecta; order Phasmatodea; family Timematidae; genus Timema; species Timema douglasi. Next base: position 463,521 of record CABEEJ010000075.1, on the reverse strand, counting down.
CTTGTGTAGTGATTATTGGTGCAGGAAGACACAAGAATTGGAAAGGGATGTGGGTTCGTCCATACTTCCAAAGTAGGGACAAGCAAAGTGGAAATTGTATCATAACTTATTTGAAAAAGGACGAAAGAAAAGTTGAAATAGGTAATTTATCAAATATTGAAGGTTTCAAAGGTTTTTTGCGAATGCTAAGTAGTGATTTTGAGTACCTTGTGAGCCTTATAGGCCCAAAAATTTCACGGCAAGACACTAAGTACAGAAAAGCCATTTCAATCCGCAAAAGGATTGCCCTGCACTTTTTAGCTACCGTTGACAATTTTGACAGCTTAATAGTATTGTTTCGTAAACTATCATCACAGGGGGACATATTCCTAAAATTATATGTGCTCTTCCTTTTGGTAGGTGAATTGAATAACTTCTTCACATCACGTGTGTGAGGAGCATCTTCAGTCCCTGTCATCTCACAAATCATTTGTACAGTTTCTTCATCTGCCGAGTCATCTGTACTGACATTCTGGTTCATAGCCTCCTCTCCCTCTTCAAACAAAGCTGCCAACAGTAATAACTTGTAAGTAACCTTTTGTTATCAGGACCGCCTCCAGAGCGGTCGCAAGATTTGTGTTACTAACAAAGCTAACAACAATGTTATCGACATGTTGATGGAAAAAATAATAAATGTTGAAAAGCAAATGTTATTGACAAATGTTAATAGTAAAATGTTGTTAATATTTTTAGTGACTTTTAACAATGTTTGCAACAAATGTTATCAACGACTGTTGATAACAAAAGTTAATAACATTTTATGGTCCCATTTTTAAAATTTGTTAATAACACTGGTTTTCAACAATGTTACCTCCGGTGTAATGCAGCCTTTATGGACCGAAACTATGAAGCATATTCGAATGACAACAGTTGGCTCTTGGTCTATTATTATATTAATCTCTCTGTAACCACTTCAGTGGCCGCATGGTCTCTTTAAAGGCTGCTTTACACCGGAGGTAGCATTGTTGAAAACAAGTGTTATTACCAATATTTTCAACCAATTTTAAATGGCATAGATTTATCTGATTACCAAACCCTTCCTTCACCTCTGACAAGACATATTGTGAATGTGGGGAATGCCAGGCCTCCACCGTGGTTCGGATTCCACGTTAAACTGTGGGTCCTCCATTTTAACTCACAATCACCCTACCATTTCACATTAGCGTAAGTGCGTATGACTCGAACGGGTAGTAAGGCGCTGTGCTAATAATAATAATAATAACAAATTTTAAAAATGGGCACATAAAATGTAATTAGCTTTACTTATCAACAGTTGATGATAGCATTTGTTACTAATATTGTTAAAATTTACTAAAAATAATAACAACATTTTACTAGTAACCCTTTTCAATAATATTTGCTTTCAATATTTGTTATTTTCTTCCATTTACATGTCGATAACATTGTAGCTAGCTTTGTTGATAACATAAATTTTGCGGCCGCTCTGGAGGTGGTCCTGATGGTGATAACAAAATATTACTAACAAGTTATTACTTTTGGGAACTATGTTAATAACATTCTACACATGGATAGTTTTCCTTCCAGCTTCCATCCGGTGTGGATCTTTGTGTCATTTTATTGAACCTACATTATTTCATATTCTTCTGTCCTCCTGGTCCAATAATCACTACACAAGATGCAGCAATAGCCACCTCTTCTTGTGAAGCCATTATAGTAATTGACTGCTGGGGTGCTTTGCATCTCAAACACTCTCAAAAAAATTATATTTTCATCCCCAATATTTCAGACGTTTTTTAAAACCTTAATATTACGACGCTATTTTTATCATTAATATAGGGTTGCGCTGCGAACAGTGTCTTCTGAATAGCAAATGGCAGGTCATAAATACCATCTAATATGTAAGCAAGTGTGATTAAGTTGGTATTGGTGACCTGGTGGTCTAGGGGTAAGGTGTCAGACTTCTATGCTGGCGGCCGGGGTTCAATCCTCGGTCCCGGCAAAGATTTATCTGATTACCAAACCCTTCCTTCACCTCTGACAAGACATCTTGTGAATGTGGGGAATGCCAG
>CABEEJ010000075.1:431193-456595 GCA_901482245.1 Timema douglasi | reverse complement strand
CCCCCCCCAACCCTTTCATCACTCACTCTACCTTCCTTCCTCACTCCTACCAAACAAATAACCACAACACATTCTTTAGATTCCTCTTTGACGAAATTGAGCGTATGTCTTTTCCTTTTGTGTGCAAGTCATTTCTTCAAAACGAGGTTTTATAAATATCTTCGTAAATAGTGGCAACAGCCATTTTAGGTGTCTTTTTTTTTACCAAGAAGAGATGGATGATTAGTAGATGGGATGGAAGTGGACACGAAATTAGGCCCATATTTTTGTAGTTATAACATAAGAAACTTTTTTGCTTTATAAATAAATTTTTACTTGAGAATGTTCTTTAAATTGAAAAATTGAGCCAATGGTCTTACAAATGAGCTATCCAATTTAAAAAATATTATATTTAGATGCGGCCATAGCTTTACTAACTATAGTAGCTTGGCTGTATAGTCCATTAATTACTTTAGTATTTACGGTTAGTTTAATTTTCTACTTAAATTATGCTCAACATTTCTTTAATCTTGTTAAAGAGCATAACGGCATTAAATTAGAAATATCTTAAATGAGGAGAAAATGTTGTAATTAAATTCCGGAACACCCTTGAAAGCTATTCAACAAATGTTGGAAATTAAACTTTATGTTTCTACTCAAGTAACATTTGATTTAATTTGGCCAAACAAATTTTTGCTAAAAAAAAAAACTTCAAACATTATTGTCTTAATACGCGATTCATACATCCCCACATTAAAAAAGACAGTCACAAATTCTTTTATGAAAAATGTGTGGTCATACCAGAATTGGAACCCGAGATCCTTGTCTCAGTTGGAAGGTCGGTCTACGCCACTGACCTAACGAAGATGTGAGATAGATCCTGCTGAATGTTTATCACTCGGTCACATTTATTTACCCACCCGAACCGAGGTTTAATTTCACGAGACCCGCTTCGGTGGCCACGTGGTATAAACCATCACTCTCACATTAGACTGGACTACAGATGATGGGGAGATAAAGGTTCGAATCCCGGTCGGGTGTACTAAAGGTGGGTTTTCCTAACAGTTTTTCCCTTGCCTCTACCCACAAAAGCGGATACACGTCCTCTAAATTTAACCTTCTTCATGCCTAACACATTAGCGTATTCAGTACATAATATGAGTGTAACCCGAATAAATAGTAAGGCAGAATGCAAAAAAACACTATAAGGGAGGTTAGAGGGGGACAGAGAAATAGATCCAAGCTTACGTCATGGGATTGGTTTTAAAAAGCCAAGCAGTCGCGTTCTTTGGTTGAGAGTCCATTGTAGAGGTAAGAGAGAGGGTTGAAAAAACGGCAAAGAGAAAAATGGAGTTCAAGAGATAGAAATTAAAAAGGTAAAAAAGGGGTGAGAGAGGATTAATTCTGTTTCATTTTCTTTCTCCCCCCTTCTCCCTTCTGAGATTGAAACAAAAGGCAATTTAAGTGTGAACGTTTATTGGTGGTTATAATTGAAGTTGTCAAAGACCGCGCGGGGGATTTTAGGTTGGGAGGGAAGAAGGGTTCCGGCCAGAAAATAGGTGGGGGAGAGGGACAAGAGGTTCCCTAGAAAATGTAATTACACGGGCCAGCGGATGAATACAAACCGAACCTAATTAGCTAATCGCGTGGTGGAACATTATATTTTTATTGGTGGACTGTGGTTTGCTCCTTTGCCTGACGTTGATATAGACCGGCGAACGGGCAGGTAGGTAGTTAGGCTACTGGCGGGATGGAGGTGCCGAGCGGGTGGACTAACGTGCAAGGCGTATTGGCGACTGGTTTCTTAAATTAATCTAAATTAGTTGAAAAATGACACCTAGACGACAAAATTGGACCTGAAATATTTGACTCAGTGTGACAAATCTCTATCAGTTAGCTACCTAGGATTCTTAGCGTGCTCAGAGTCATTCTTCCTACATAGTTTAAGGATGATTCTGTGATGGACATGTGGGAATCGTCAGCGACCAATAGTATCGCAAGCTATCAGATACCACAACTATTTGCGACTTGGGTGGGCTGTCATTCTACCAAGTATATAATACAAATACAGTATTGTAATTAAAGCTAATTTCAAGGAAAATCAACATACAAGTTGGAAATAGTTGTAACTACACCAATGTCCGTGTAGAGGGAACAAAGTTTCAATTAATTTGAATAATTTATAATGATGTGCAATCTGTGTTTTGATATTCATTAACACCCTAAAACCTCGTCAATATATCCTGTATATTTCACACGGAGCCCTTTAAAGATAGCGTGGCAGCAAAATGTGGCGCCACAAAACAGCAGCCTTTCCCACAAGCGGCCACACGCAGGTCACTAGGTTAATTTAGTGCTACGATAGATGCCGAAGAACCTGCAGTGGTATTGTCGCTGCTAAGGCGAAAGAAGAAAAGGTTTGGAAAAATATGGGTGAATCCAATTAACACTTAGAAGTTAACTTAGATTGCTTTCTATGCATTTTAATACTTTAGGAAACATTAATAAAAAATGTCAATTATTTCAGGATGTCAACAAATACTTTGATAAATTGTTCAATACCCTTGTAGAACCTTTAATGAACAATGATAATTGATAACGAATAGGCAGGACGTTCTTGTAATGCACAAATGAACTTACCCTTATCAAAGACTTGGACCATTTTAAAGCCAGTGAATTACCACAAACTGTGTCTCGTGTGAGAGGTATCATTCAACTGCCTGTGTTTTCTGTTGCTCAAACATAGAATCTGTGGTGAGCGAATGGAAACTACCAGACAAAGAATATGTGGTGAGCGAATGGAAACTACCAGACACAGAATCTGTAGTGAACGAATGGAAACTACCAGACACGGAATCTGTGGCGCACGAATGGAAAATACCAGACACAGAATCTGTGGTGAGCGAATGTAAACTACCAGACAGAGAATCTGTAGTGAACGAATGGAAACTACTAGACACGGAATCTGTGGCGCGCGAATGGAAACTACCAGACACATAATCTGTGGTGAGAGAATGGAAACTACCAGGCACAGAATCTGTGGTGAGAGAATGGAAACTACCAGACACAAAAACTGTGGCACGGGAATGGAAACTACCAGACACAGAAATTATGGCGAGAGAAGGGAAACTACCAGGCACAGAATCTGTGGCACGGGAATGGAAACTACCAGGCACAGAATCTGTGGCGAGAGAATGGAAACTACCAGACACAAAAACTGTGGCACGGGAATGGAAACTACCAGACACAGAAACTGTGGCACGGGAATGGAAACTACCAGACACAGAATCTGTGGCGAGCAAATGGAAACTACCAGACACAGAAACTGTGGCACAGGAATGGAAACTACCAGACACAGAATCTGTGGAAAGCGAATGAAACTACCAGACACAGAAACTGTGGCGAGCGAATGGAAACTACCAGACACAGAAACTGTGGCGAGTGAATGGAAACTACCAGACACAGAAACTGTGGCACGCGAATGGAAACTACCAGACACAGAATCTGTGGCGCACGAATGGAAACTACCCGTTACATAAACTGTGGCGAGAAAATGGAAACTACCAGACACAGAAACTGTGGCGAGAGAATGGAAACTACCAGACACAGAAACTGTGGCACGCGAATGGAAACTACCAGATACAGAATCTGTGGCATGCAAATGGAAACTACCAGACACAGAAACTGTGGCACGCGAATGGAAACTACCAGACACAGAATCTGTGGCGAGAGAATGGAAACGACCAGACACAGAAACTGTGGCACGCGAATGGAAACTACCAGACACAATATCTGTGGCGCGCGAAAGGAAACTACCAGATACAGAATCTGTGGCATGCAAATGGAAACTACCAGACACAGAAACTGTGGCGAGCGAATGGAAATTACCAGACACAGAATCTATGACGAGCGAGTGGAAACTACCAGACACAGAAACTATGGCGAGAGAAGGGAATCTACCAGACACAATATCTGTGGCGCGCGAACGGAAACTACCAGACACAGAATCTGTGGCGCACGAATGGAAACTACCAGTCACATAAACTGTGGCGAGAAAATGGAAACTACCAGACACAGAAACTGTGGCGAGAGAATGGAAACTACCAGACACAGAAACTGTGGCGAGAGAATGGAAACTACCAGACACAGAAACTGTGGCGCGCGAATGGAAACTACCAGACACAGAATCTGTGGCGAGCGAATGGAAACTACCAGACACATAATCTGTGGCGCGCGAATGGAAACTACCAGACACAGAAACTGTGGCGCGCGAATGGAAACTACCAGACACAGAACCTGTGGCGAGCGAATGGAAACTACCAGACACATAAATCCTGTGACCCACCCCGTGTTAAATATTTCTTTTACTAGTATGGTATTGCTGTGTCTTGAAAGCGGCTGGGGCGAAATGGCACTTATCAGCGGCTGGAAGTGGCTATTTACCCTTCCTTCGGGTCGGTTTTGGTGGTCGCTGTACGTAGCTCAGTACCTACATTCCATTCGCCATAGGAGTGGTTGACAGCTAGTAAAAGTTACCAGATCTACTCTAATGTATCCATTTGCCAAACCATACGATCTGCAATACCATATGTTGAGTTGTTAACACTTTTTAGAGTCAAAATCTTTACAACAAACAATTTATTTTTAATTATTTTTTCTTTTAACCGTTTTCACTTAAAGATGTTTTCCAAAAGAGAGGCTGTGTTCTCCTCACAAATTAAAATTGCGAATAAAACGAAACGAAGGCCAGTGATGACGTCATATACACCGTTTATGGTTGTGTTTATGCGCATCTGTTTACAAAATAAAAAAGTTTTATTTTGAATCTATTATTTTTTACAACTCTTCATCTAAGTTATAAAAAATACATTTATTTTCATGGAAAGCTATAAGATATTCAAGTGTGAATATGATACTTTTTAAAATTATTATTCCATGCACTATAATATCTCTTGTTGCCACAACTTTGAAACAAAAGACATGATACTTTTATTAATATTTTTTGTTCTTTTAATTGTTTGATAAAATCTAAATATACAGTAATTCTTAGGGAAGTTTTATTAGAAGCGTTTATTAACACCTTTTATTGATAATATCGTATTACTATGAACAAACTATTTATTTCCACGTAAGCTAACATTAGTGACTTTCAACCAATGTTCCCAGTAAAAATCTTGTGCTAGCCGTTATTTACCACCTCTCCAGTGTACCTCACAAACCTAGTGACCCTAACAAAGTTTTATTGACGCAGCTCAAACACCCCAGGCCAAAGGCATCAGTGTCATCTATTCTGATTTACCGTTGACGGAAAGGTCTAATTTCAAATACCAGCCGGTTATACTGATGGTGCTTTATTCTTTTGACATTTCACCCTACCTTAATCTATTAGAAATATTATTCAGAATAGCAATTTGAGCTATCCAATAACATTTAAAACATTAATATTTAATGATACATTTATTCAATTTCCAATTAAAGCTTTTTAATTTAATTGATTTTAAGCACAATTTATTAATCTACCCAGTGATACAAGCTTTTAAATTATCTGATAGAAAGTATCTTAAATACTACATTTAGTAACTACTTTACTCTTCAGTACATTCTTAATATGACGCCTGACGAAATGATATCAGTTTTACAATGACTGGTTTAAGACACTTAGCAGGAGCCTATGATNAAGACACTTAGCAGGGGCCTATGATCCCCCCCCCCCCTCTTTTCCAACACCCCTTTGACAACCCTCCTTTCCTCTTAGCCCCCCCTAGGTAATCCCACCATAAAGCCTATCTTGGCATTGCGCTTAAATTTTACCTTCCTCATCCCTACCAAAATTTGTGAACCGGGCAATCTTTACAACTTGACCATGCTAAGTTTTGTGTCGCGGTCTATCCGCCTCGGTGGCGTAGTTAGCTAACGCGATAGTTTCATGTTGAGCTAGACTTATGGAGGACGGGGAGATCAAGATTCAAATCTCGTTCGGGTGAACTGGGGGTGGGTTTTCTTAAATGGTTTTTCACTCTCCCTCCACGCAAATGCGGGTTCCTTTCATCTACATTCAACTTTCCCAATTCCTAAGCCATTCGCGTAGTTAGTACTTAACCCGAAATGCTAGTAAGACGCGGTGCTGAGTATTATTGCTCATGCGCACAGCGGTAACTACCTCCCTCCCACCTCGTCACACCGTAGTTTAGTAAGTGTGGCTGAGAAACGGGAGCCTAGTACAGTACGGGTGAGTCCACCTATAGGCAAGGGGCCAGGTGCAATATGGGTTAAAAACACTTTGGGCGGATAGGAAAATACGTCTAGCCAAAAATTAAACCCTTATAGTTCTCATATAGTAATTAGTTATTATTATTATTATTATTATTAGCACCGCGTCTTACTACCCGTTCGGGTTATACGCACTTACGCTAATGTGTAATGGTAGGGTGATTTTGAGATGAAATGAAGGACCTACAGTTTAACGTGGAATCCGAACCACGGTGGAGGCCTGGCATTCCACACATTCACAAGATGTCTTGTCAGAGGAGAAGGAAGGGTTTGGTAATCAAATAAATCTGAACCGGGACCGAGTATTGAACCCCGGCCGCCAGCACAGAAGTCTGACTGACACCTTACCCCTAGACCGCCAGGTCACCAGTAATTAGTTACTACTCTATTTTTATGAATACCATAAATTTTTTTGGATAAATTTTTGTGTGTCAGATAAAATTCAGTCGGTGGGTCGCATGTTGCCGACCGCTACCTTAAACCATGCGTCCACCGAAATAGGTTCCTTTAGTGTTAAATATGTGGATATCTCTGGATGGGTTTTAAGACGCGGTGCACACAAACAAACAAAAAATTAGTACGCGATTACATAACAACAACTACAAAAAAAATCCAAACATTGCTTTTCTTTAAACACACCATTTAAGGCGGTGGAATAATATTTCTCTCTGCTATATTTAAATGCATTCTATAAAACTATTTTTTTTTCTTCTTTCCCTTATGTCAAGAATTTATTGAGGTTAGAATAGAGCGTAAGGACGTAATATTTTCTCACACTTGAAAAGGTTCTTGAAAGTAAGTAATAAACATGTAGGGAAGGAACCAAACAGTGACACGATCAAAGTGAGCGGACTCCGCTAGCTTTTGTCAGCGCTTTTTACGACGTTTTACGTTCTCCCGACCTGAATATCAGTAAGTTTAGTTTCTGAGAGCGGATGAAATAGTAAGAAATAAAAAGAAAATAGAGGGAGAGGATGTGAATACACCGCTATGGATATATGTTTTAAGTGCCCTCGCATTTAAAATCCGATGGAGCATTACATATGAGCGGTAGAGAAGCTCACATAATCGTATATATATAATCGAGCACGGTACCTCAAGATGATATAATATGGATCTAGATTTAAGTACGTTGCCTACAAGTGACGTCACGGAAAAACAAGAAAAGATTTGCCATATTGATGTATTTGGATTCTATTCGTTGAGTTTGATATAGCATTGAAACAAAAACAATAAAATATTAAATAATTCTAAAAAAATACTCTTACATTGTCAAAAATGATATTTTTTTATGTGTTGAAGTGATCTTATTGTAAACGTATTTTTTTAAATCGTCGTTTTGGTTTATTCGTGAAAATGGCCCCTACAAAGAAATCTTCCTGCCAGGATGTAGATTTAAAAAATCTGTGGGAGATTTATCTATCAGAATAAGACAAAATAAAGCTAATTTTGAAATGCAGGTCAATAATGTTCAGGTGCAAATAGAGGAGCAAGTGTGTATATTTGTCAGTGGTAGAGGGGAAATGTTGTCAGTAGATAAACAAGAGGCAATGCAAGGTGAATTACTCATTTTATTCCCTCTCTTTATATTTTGGATATTGATGTTTAAGTGTGATAGTGATTAGTGTGCTTTGATGCGTGAAGCTAAAATACACTTTGAAAAATATCTTCGAAATCACAAGTTTGCAACATCGTTCAGGGTGCTGCAGTACTTCTTATGAGAGTAACATTTCTAAAGCCTCAAAAATCACAAATAAATTCCTCAATTATCTAAACATTTTTGTTGTGAAACGTCATTGTAAAATTAGCAAAACCTTTTCATGATTTTTTAATCATGTAAATCTTAAAATTTAAGCGTTTTAATACCATAGAAAAATGTGATACCTATATTCTCTATTTGAGTGAGAGCCATCCATATATTAAAATAACAAACCACCTATAAAAAAGGGCAAGAGGAGGAAAAGCTAGAAAATTTCTATGTTTTTACAACAAAACGTTTCTTTTGGCTAAGCTAAATAAATATGTCTTTATTCACATGGTGATATAAAATTGTTGAATATCTGCCATGAGCATAGAGGAATTATCTGACAAACCTTTTTAAATGAAGAGAAAAAATTGTCATTGAATTCCAGGACACCCTTGACTGATATTCAAAAGTTGTTTAGGTTAACGTGTGAAGAACATTAATCTCTGGCTCTACTGGAACAATATTTGATCTATTTTGCCAAATAATTGTTTTGCTATAAAAACTTCAAAAACACTGACCTTAACTCAGTTCACTATATCCCCGCCACCAATGTTTGTAAGTCACGCATTAAAAAAACACCATTTTAAGTGTAGCCTACTTTAAACAAACACTTAAAATAAGTGTAAAGGCAAGCAATTTTAAAACGACATGATCATAAGCTTTTGGCTCTGATTCACTCTTAATGTCTGTAATTCGTATCCTGATCAAATACATTTTGAATAATGTTTTTCGCTTACGCTTTGTGAATTACTATCCCCTCCACAGACAAATGCTGGTGCACTTCCTTTACATCTACTCTCCTAAAAATATCTTCATAGAGTAAACATTTTAAGTTTCTATATAGGCCTAATATAACCTTGATTCGTATGTATTTTCCTAGCCTGCCCCTACACACACACACAAACACACACACATAAAGATATTGCTCCCCTCAAAGGTGTAATGGACCATATGTTACACGGACGAATAACTTTATGGACGTCTTAAAGTAAAATGGCATAAAAGTCATACGGTATGGTCTAGATGTTAGTATGTGTTAAGACTTTCTTTCTACTATCGAAAGCAATTCTTCCACCACTCCGGATATATTATGTCTGACAAATGAGTTACGACGTTTTTTCGGTGAACGTTGCCGTCAGAGAAAATGTAGGAGAGGTGGAGGAGGGTGGAATATCGTGCCAGAACTTTATTGTCATCTTCGCATGGCGGGGATTTTGTGTATCGTTTGCTAGTTTATGGACACTCTGGTGGATTTATTTAATGTCCAGTTTAAAATTTATAACCGTTCTTTTAAGGAGAATATACAAAGTAAGAGAGGGGAAAAAACTAAAAAGGCCTCTATTAAAATAAAAACATTTAACCTCTATGATTTACAACAGTGTAAAATGTATAGTAATATTATATGAAGGTGTTTTATATATATTTAATTTATTTTGTACTTTCATCTTTGGGACCGTTACCTAATTTTTCAGTTAAGGGATGGTCAGAGTTTAAATCCCGACTAGGTATACTTATTAGTTTTAATGATTCTCCCTTTCCTTACAAGAAAATGTGGATACACTTCCTTTAAAATCGATATTTCTCATCCTTACCACCATATATGTGTAGTACGTACGTATGGTAAGAAACGGAAAATACACAAGAAACTAAAACTGTCAGGCTATCATAGTAAACACACCCTCAGCGGTGGTCACACAGTCAAAGACGTCAAGCTCGCCATTGAATAGAAGTTAACTCCACTGGATATCATCTATGAGTAAACTGTGTTAGGGTTATTTTTTGCGCCTCGTCTTACTACCCGTTCGGGTTATACGCTTATGTGTTAATTACACTAATGGCTTTAAGGGTTAGGAAGGTTATATTCAAAGGAAGTGTACCTGCATTTGCATGGAGGGATAGTGGGAACCCAGTTAGTAAAATAACCCTCAGTACACTCGAACAAGATTTGAAGCTCAAACTCACAAGTCATCTAGTCTGCAGCTAGAGTAGCGCGTTAGAACATGCAGCCACCGAAGTGGGTAGTTCCATAACTACTGTTGGGGAACAGCGTTGTTACTATTTCGTTTTCGTGTGGTCAATATTCAATCAATGATATGACAATTTTGCAACGATGGATTGTCTAAGTTATAAGTAGCTTCTTTCTACAGTAGCCCCATGGCTTCTTTGGTGCTGACTGACAGCTCACAGCTGGCTTCTGACAGTCAACATTTAGGTATATACCTAAATTTTAAACGTCAGAAGTGACAGCTGCTAAACACATGTTTTTGCAGATCATATGGTTCGGCGAAGGGATACATAACTTGGTCTGGTAACTCTTTAAAGCTGTCAGTCAGCACCAAAGAAGCCATGGGGCCACTGTACTTATCTGAAGACGAAAGAGATTTGGTAACAGTTAACAGAAAAAGAGCGAAGACAAACTTTTTTATTTTATCTCGACCCATCAGAGAAAGAAGTACTTACTGTACCCGTAAAAAAAGAGTTAAACTTGAGATTTTTTTAAATGTCAACCTCCTGAGACCAAAAAAGTTGTTTTCATGGTGCCGTTTGTCTGTACCTAAGCCTAGAGTCGAAACCATTTTATTGACCGGGCTGAAACTTGGTATCTAGGGTTTTTATAAGGCTCTTCAGAGGATCTTTTTAAAATTAGGTATCTAACCCTAAATTTAATGGTAGTTTACTTAATAGCAAAAAGAGACAAAAGTGATTTTCTCAAAATACGCTCCAACAAATTTAATTTAATTTTATACCTAGAGCCAGGCCTCCACCGTGGTTCGGATTCCACGTTAAACTGTAGGTCCTTCATTTCATCTCACAATCTACCCTACCATTACATATTAGCGTAAGTGCGTATAACCCGAACGGGTAGTAAGACGCGGTGCTAATAATAATAATAATAATAATTTATACCTAGACACTGTTTTGTATTATAAACAAAATGGAAACCATCTTTTTCCCATGAAAATGACTTTATAGGTACTTTACGTAAGAGAAAATATAAAAAGCTTCTTCATGACGTAAGCCCGCAACTAAGCTATACCGACCAAGCGGCCACCGCTGTTAGCGATGATAGTGCCAATATTTAGGGATAGAGGGTGTCATTTGGTCAGCAAAATGAACCCTCCAGCCGTTTACCTCGGTTTTCTAGACTAGAACACCTACTTATTTATTCAAATAGCTTCTTATCTCCGCAAATATTAAAGATATTAAATAATGTGTCATGATAAAGTTGTAGTTCTACCGAAAATAGAACCAATAATTTCTGCGCTAAAAGCAAATATAGAATCTATATAATTTCATGAAGGTCTTTGAAATGTGAAATATGTTATGCTCTTTGGTGGACAGAGATATTCCTCTTTTATCTATGTTTCTGTAACAGTGTATACTATTATTTAATTCATATTATTTAGTGGAGTTTTTCTGCAACAATATATATTATTCGTTTCACAAATCTTACAAGTAATTAGTTAATGTTTACATTTTAATATAAAAAGAGAGACAACTGTGTGATGAACCGTTCTATTTATTCCATAAGACCTGAAGTTCCGTCAGCAATGATCTTCAGTGTATGAGGCTGGAGCTCGAATCTTGACACCAAGTGTATTAAGAGAATAGCATTTTTTATGGATAGCTACAACTAATTACATTGAGGTCGAAGTGGAGGGGACACAATCTAAGAGTAGCGTTTTTGCAGCTTTAATAGCAAAACATTTTTGGGCAAATAAAATAAAATATTGCTCCAGTAGAAACCGAGAGTTTAATTTTCTTCATGGTGACCTGGCGGTCTAGGGGTAAGGTGTCGGACTTCTGTGCTGGGGGTCCGGGGTTCAATCCTCGCTACCGGCACAGAGTTATCTGATTACCAAACCCTTCCTTCACCTCTGACAAGACATCTTGTGAATATGGGGAATACCAGGCCTCCACCGTGGTTCGGATTCCACGTTAAACTGTAGGTCATCCATTTCATCTCACAATCACCCTACCATTACACATTAGCGTAAGTGCGTATAACCCGAACGGGTAGTAAGACGCGGTGCTAATAATAATAATAGTTTTCTTCATGGGGATATTAACAGTTGTTGAATATCTGTCATGAGCGGCATTAGATGAGAAACTTTTAAAATGAAGAGAAAAAGTTGTCATTAAATTCCAGGACAGCCTGGGCATATATTCAACAAATGTTGATATCACCGTGTGAAGAAAATTAAACTCTATGTTTCTATTGGAGCAATATTTGAATTATCGTGACCAAAAAAAGTTTTGATATAAAAAATTGCAAAAATACTGTCTTGCTCATGAAATAAATATACTGTTTCACCGTGACCCAAGCCAACGCCATGATGTTTTGTGACGGTAGACAGACAGACCTTCCACTAGCGCTCTATACCGATTAGTGATTCCGCCGCCATAAATTGATTTTCATAAAATAAAGAATTAAATTAAAGATTATACGTCGAGTAGGCCTAGGTGATTAAAAATTACATATAAAAAAAAAAAAGTTTAAAAGGACAGCCGCAATTTCAGAGAACGGCAATTCCTTTCGATAGCATTTTCTCAACCAATTTATCTTTTTTATTTAATGAGGGCATTTACTTCAAAGACTATAATATAAAATTACAAATTTACAATGGCGAAGTAAAAATCTTTATATAATTTACGTCAGTCGATGAATGTTGAATGAGCGTTTTTATGACATATTTCTCGGTGTCATAAAAAAGTGTTTGAAGTAGACCTATCTATTAAAAAAAGTACTGAGCTATAGATTTGAACAAAAAATCACAAAAAGACTTAACTGTTGCTGGTATTTACTACGAACCGCATGACCTGGACACGCAATAAGGTTTACTACCCGCTTCAGTGACCAAATAGTCTAAGCCCTAAGGCGTCACTCTCTTGTTGGCCTGCTGATGACGGGGAGATCACTGTTCGAATCTTTGTCGGGTCTACTGAGGGTGGTTTTTTCCCTAAATGGTTCCCCACTCTCCTTCCAAGCTAATGAGTGTAGATTACCTCTAAAATGCTTCCTTCCTCATCCCTGCCCCATCAGAATAGTGATCATTATAACCCGAACAGATAGTAAGAGACGGTTATTAAAAAAAAATATATTCAGGCAATTATTTTGGCTGGATACAGCTCGTAGTAGGTATATGTTCTAAGTCACGGTTATTAACTAGTTTTTTTTAAACATCACGTCTTACTGCCCATTTGGGTTATACGCCTATGTAGGCGTACTAATTACACTAACGGCTTAGGGATTAGGAAGGTTTAATTGAGAGAAAGCGCACCCTCATTTGCGTGGAAGGAGAGTGGCAAGCCATTTAGGAAAAGTCACCCTCAGTGCACCCGACTGGGATTGAACTCCGATCTCCCCGTCTCCAGCGGTATAGTCCAACACGAGAATAGCGCGTTAGACCACGTGGCCACCGAAGCGGGTAAATAGTTGTTAAACTGGGTAGTGTCTGTCAAACATTATCTTATTAGGAGCAAAATTAATTCCATATCGCTCATGATTTTGTTTAAGTTTCATGAGGGTAGTGAGAATTTAATTTTTTGGAGGGGGAGGGGTGTTAAATCGTAAGTCTATGAAATGATAAGACATACTACTAAGCCCTAAGAAATAATAACATTATTTTATAAAATAATGGTGGAAATTTATTTGTCCAAGAGTGAAAAAGGAGGGGGAGTCCCAAAAAAGGATTTTTAGGGTGTTTTTTTACTAAAATTGTTTCCCCCCTTCATCCACGAAAATGTGAGTACACCTATAAATATATATTTTCATCCCTAGAGCCATTATCGTAATTATTACCTAAACGTATAACCCGAACGGGTAGTAAGACGCGGTGCTAAATAAATAGGCTACTATAAATGGCAAAGGTCCATAAGCGCTTCTTCCACGCAGAGGCCACCAACTCTTCCAACATATATAAACTGTCATATGTGTCTTCACTGTCTTATGGTGTTACCTTTAGGTCTTGGTTTTATGATATTTGAGACAGTAAAAACGCCTCATACCATGAGATATTATCACGTGAATGGAAATACCGAAAGATTTCATAAAGCTTCAAACGCCACGCCGACAATGGCTTTGAAAAAAAAGTCGTCAAATTGCCCCATTCTATGAGGAATGTAGCTATGGCGGGAACTCAAGTAGGATCTATATTGCACCGTGTTTAGTATTTTTCTTGGGTTCTTCCTTAAGGGCGTTACCAATCTGTGACGTCATCGTCATGGCAAGTCAAGATAGAGTTCCCCATGCTATATATATATTTAATTTTTAGCACCACGTTTTACTACCCGTTTGGGTTATAGCCTAAGCTTCTGTACTAATTACGCTAGTGGTTTTATGGATAAGAAGGTTGTATTTACAAGAAATGTACCCGCATTTGTGTGGAGAGATAGGGGAAAACCATTTCGGAAAAATCACCCTCAGTACACCCGGCCGAGCTTCGAACCTCGATCTCTACGACATCTGCAGTCTAGTCTACTGCGAGTGTAGCGTGTTAGACCACGAGGCAATCAAAGCGGATAGTTCCCCGTGTTAATGTATTTACGTTTCATTCGCCAAGTTTTAAAGATAAAAATATTGATACAAAAAGCACAAGTTCTTATATAATTCTAAACATAATCTTAGATTGTCAAAACATATTTTTTTTTATCTTGACGTAGTTATTTTGCAAACATATTTTCTTAAAATTATCTACAGCTCAACAATTTGCACAAAACATAATATGATGATCCAACAAATTACTCTAAAGAGAGGGAAAAAATCGTCAGTGTTCAAGCATCCCATGTGTGTATTTTCATCACACACGACTTTATGGAACTAAGTATTTGTGATTGCCACTCCATGTAAGGTCTTCTCTATGGTTATAATTTCAGAATTAACTACGCTCATACAGAACCTATTAACTACCGTATGTGATTTCTATCTAATAACTTTGTTCCCTTTATGTTTGTGGAACTTAAGTCATAATTATTATTAAAAAAAATTAAATCCAATTAGGGATAAACAACAATATGTGGCTTTACAAAATAAATAATTGCTCAATTAGTATTGTTCACGCTGTAGGCTAATGTCTTAACAGTTATTTGTTTAAGAAAGGTCGATGATCTTCAAACGACCTATGTAAAATAGGCCCTACATTTTTTAAATGTAAATTAACCTGCATCAGCGGTCGAATGGTCTAAGGAACCACGGGTCAACAAACTTTTTTTTTATCAATGTTTCTCACTATTTGTTAGGGTTATACTTACATGTACTAATTACGCTAATGAGTTATGGATGAGGAAGGATAAGTTTAGAAGAATTGTACTCAAATGTGCATGAAGGGAGAGTGGAAAACCACTTAGGAAAAAACTCGGTACACATGACCAAAATTTGAACCCCGATCTCCCCGTCATGGGCAGTTCAGTATAGTGCATGAGTGACGCTTTAACCATTCGGCCCCCACACTTCTTGAAAATGGAAGCTACTTTCAATAAATTTGTTTGAGAGCTAACCAAATTAAAAAATTACACTCATTATAAATATAAATTGAAAATAAAGATAACTTGTACACTCACAAACCAAAAGACTTAGAAATGATCACAAATCAATCCTAACCT
The DNA here is from genome assembly GCA_901482245.1 of Timema douglasi. Lineage (NCBI taxonomy): Eukaryota > Metazoa > Arthropoda > Insecta > Phasmatodea > Timematidae > Timema > Timema douglasi. The sequence continues at coordinate 440,997 of CABEEJ010000075.1, read as the reverse complement.
CAAAACGCAAGTCTATGACGACAAATGTCGTGGCAACCCGCATCGACCGACGTGGATGTGTTTGCACTGAGACTCCATGTAAATTACTATTACCCGTTCGAATTATACCCATATGTACGTTACTAATTACACTAATGTGTCGGAACCTTTCAAACCCCCCTGAAATTTTACGAACAAAATATATATGGCTTTATTTATGATTCAAACAAACAATATCAAAATTAAGGTACAAGTACAAATTAGGGGGCTGTGTTACCATAAAAAACACTTCAGAGATCTTCTAGAGTTGTTTAATATTAATAATTTGTCCTAGCCTCCGGCAGCTATGGGGTTATGTTGCCATAAAAAAAAACTTCAGATAGCTTCTATAAGAGTTTATCATTTAGAATTTTTACTAGCCTCCGGCAATTGGGAAATGTGCCCACCAAGGCCCCCCTCCCCTCCTGAAATTATAGACTGGCTATGGCCTTGGTCGGAATTATGAAGGTTTAATTTAGAGGAAGTGCATCCGAATTTGTGTAGAAGGAGAGTGGAAAACTATTCTTTATTTGAGTGAGAGCCATCCATATATTAAAATAACAAACCACCTATGAAAAAGGGAAAGAGGAGGAAAAGCTAGTAAATGTCGATGTTTTTACAACAAAACATTTCTTTTGGCTAAGCTAAATAAATATTTCTTTATTCACATGGTGATATCAAGTTGTTGAATATCTGTCATGAGCATAGCGACATTATGCGACAAACCATTATAAATTAAGAGAAAAAATTGTCATTGAATTCCAGGACACCCTTGACTGATATTCAAGAGTTGTTGAGATCAGGGTGTGAAGAAAATTCATATCTGGCTCTACTGGAGCAATATTTGATCTATTTTGCCAAAAAATTGTTTTGCTATAAAAACTTCAAAAACACTGACCTTGACTCAGTTCACTACATCCCCACCACCGATGTTTGTAAGTCACGCATTTAAAAAACACCATTTTAAGGGTATCTTACTTTAAACACACACCTAAAAAAAATATAAAGGCAAGCAGTTTTAAAACGACATGATCATGCACCCGGTTGTATCTTGATTGCGAACAGGGCAAAATTTGTTCAAATTGTGAACACACCCAAAATGTTATGTCCACCTAAATATCCAACGTCTAGTTTGCGAAGAAATAAAAGAGTAACTCGCGGGAATTCCTACGTTAGGATAGTTACACGGGTGGAATGGGTTACTGGCAGCACCCACCGGCAACTGGGGCTTTCCTCCTGACCTAGCTTACCCTAGCCTAACCTAACCTAACCTAACCTAACCTAGAAATACTCGTGTGTGTAATTGAGTTAAATTAAGACTGACGAGGCTGGAAGAACGTAAGTTACAACTGATAGGCCCCCGTGGTTCACCCCTACTATCAAATTAGGGGCGGGATGGCATGGCAACATGGCGTGTCCGCAATCTGGAGTCCTCCCCATATCTCATAAATCTCATTTTCGCAATCTGAACTATTCGGAATCAGGAGGGCACCGTGCACCCGACCGGGAGCAAACTCCAATCTCCCCACCTTAGGCAGTCTAGTCTAACATGAGAGTAGCGCGTTAGACTATTTAGCCACCGAAGTGGGTGTGTAAATTACTGTCAAGCCAAAAAAAACATGTCCATGCGCTCTACCGTTACCCTACATGTTAGCTCGCTAGAGTCGAATCAGCTACCTCGAAAACACTTGGCAGAATCCGCTTGACTGGCGCAACAATTCACACGTTAGAAGAAACATAATGTTGAACCATGTTGCTTTGAGACACAAACTAGAAATAAGTGATTTCCGACACATGAAAGCTAGAGGGTAAAAGGGGAAAGAGTTAATTTTTAACTCAAATTGAATTAGTGCTGACATCTGTTAGACAATCCTGAGACCTTTCTAAAATACTTTTAGATTATTTTTAAAATAGGTTTCTATCGTATTTAAATTAATTAAACAAGTGTTTGATTGAATACTTGTGCAGTTTGAGATAAGCAAGTTGTTATCCTGGAAATTTATGTAGTATAATTTTCTTCCCTTTTCATATTTTATTTTCTAGTGGATAGATTAATGTCACAATGGATGTTTTCAATTTATTGGATCGTGTGAAACAAATCAAAACAAAAGAAAAACGACACATTGGACCCAAAGTTTTGAAACATGGTATAGCCTACAAATTTATTTCGGCATTAAAGTGAAGCAACTAAAAGTCCTTATGTGTACCTGGTGAGATATCACCGCCATCTTGAAAAATAAGTGCAATATTTCAGTTTCTCACGTATATCTCAGTGACGGACAACTTTATTGAAATGGAGGTAGTTATATAAAAGAAAGATAACAATATTTACCACAAAAAGCTAGATGTAGATTTATCATAGGATGTACAATTTAGCAAATATATTGTTACAAACGTACAGTGAAGTTTAGAAATATGCAGAAATCCGTCTTGATGAATCCCATTTTTGTTTTGTAAGTTCCTGTTAGCCTGTAAGAAATTTAATATAATCATAATCACCTAACCAAAGCTCGAATAACTAAAAATAGTTAATTACGTATTATAATATCAGCCCTTATATGAAATAAGTAGCGCGTGCAGAAATCTTCTTTGATTATTCCTCGATACCGTTTTCGCCAACAAAGAGTTTGGGAAATGAGTCGGTAACATCAAGTTCATTAAAGTCGATGTTTATAGTCGGTGAAATGATAACTTTTTCTCTTTATTTAAAATGTTGTCATCTAATGCTGTCATATTATTCAATGACTATTGATATCACCATGTGAATAAAATTAAACTATGTTCCTAGTGGAAAAAATATTTTATTAACTTTATACAAAAAAAAAAAAGTTTCGCTATAAAAACTGCAAAAACACGTTCCCTACACTTCCACCTTAATTGAAGTATTTAAGAACCAATTGTTGATCTCGGTGGTCTTAGGATAAAATGTCAATTAATTTAGTTTACTCTCAGTTTATCTTATCTTACAGACTGGCTTAACTGAGAGAAATATATATTTTTCTACAAACAATTCCCAGCTTCCCATGCGCTTATCATATTGAACGCTATTTTTTTAGGTTGGTTAGTATTATAATAAAACTATCACTCACTTCGGTGAACGCACGGCCTTTGGCGCTACCCTCACAGTAGACTAGACTGCCAATTACGGGGAGCTCGAGGTTCGAGTCTCAGTCGGGTGGACTAAGGGTGGTGGGTTTTTTTTAAATGGTACATTTCCTCTAACTATAACCTTCCTAATTCATAAAACCATTAGCGTAATTAGTACTTAAGCGTATAACCCGAACGGGTAGTAAGACGCGGTGCTAAGATAATTGTCGTAGACAGGCCTAAGGTGTAGTGTTTCTATATCAATGTACTGTGCATTATCCCATTTCACATATCTTATTGTTTTAAAGTAAATATCCCCATTTTTAGGTCAAGAAGCGATGAAGTCTGTGATGTGCACCTGACACCATTAATTTTCAATCACTATTCCCACCACATTCCGAGTTTTCTAAGAGCGTCTCGTCTTTCCAAATAAAACATCAGCGTCCCAACTTACACCCAAGTAAATAATAGGTAATATTTCACACTACCAAGTGCGTACACGCACCCCCTCACAATCCACTTGGTGGCACTTAACATATCGACGAGACTAGACAACCTAAAGCGCACGCATACACCTATACTTAACCTAAAAACCAAGCGGGTTGGGTGAGGGTGACGCTTATGGTAATATCGTCCTCGTGTGGACAGATGATAATAATTACCGGTTAATTAACCTGTCTTAATTGTCGCTACGCGTTTCACCTGACAGTTATTGTCCGTAACCTCGCGTGGTTTATGGAACAGATAGCTAGGGCGGGGTCGAAATGTCTTCAAACAATCGAGTGTCACTGCGTTTAGATGTTGTTTGTCTTTCAAATACCCACACGTCCTTATGGAAAAAAGGGGGGTGGGTGCTTCACCCTCTTTAATTACGGTGTGGGCCGCGTTATAGCTGAGCAGATACAAGGACGCTAACCACACACACACACACACACACACACACAAACATACCTTTGGATTGAAATAGAGAGATACTCAAACGTCATCATGTTGTTTTTACTTTTGAATATCAAGAGAAAGTATTGTAATCATGAACATTTTCAGTCTCTAGGTTATGATGAATCTTTATATTTTATGTGTGTTCAAACCCAAAAAATGGATTTTACGATTAGGTCTATCTATTTGTTCCTGGACACAGATCTGAAAGGGTTTGATTGATTTTGTTTGGACTTGATAAGTAGGGCAATACTTTGGGACCTTATTTTTTGTTTCGACACTAACCATAAAATTTAGAGATAAGGGATTTTCTTAATTCCAAATTTTTCAAAAACGGTGCAAACTATTTTGCTTAGAATGTATATGTAAGGATATTAATAATAATTATGATAATAATAATTCATTGTGCGCATTTCTCATGAATATCTATTTATTCTCAATTTTAGCCCCATACATTAATTATTATTATTATTATTATTATTAATAGCACCGCGTCTTACTACCCGTTCGGGTTATACGCACTTACGCTAATGTGTAATGGCAGGGTGATTGTGAGATGAAATGAAGGACTTCTTGTCAGAGGTGAAGGAAGGGTTTGGTAATCAGATAAATCTGTGCCGGGACCGAGGATTGAACCCCGGCCGCCAGCACAGAGGTTTGACACCTCACCCCTAGATCGCCAGGTCACCCATACATTAATTACTTTGCCTTAAGGATGTTGGCTAGCCGTGACGTCACTGTAAGTGAAGATAAGATTTCCCATGTTAGTGAATTTACGTTTTACTCAGCGAGTTTTAAATATATAACGTTAAAACAAAAAATTATAAATTCTTTAATAATTCTAAAAATAGTCCTAGAGTGTCAAAAAATTGTTATTTCTATCTTTAAATAGTTTTTATAAAATAAATTAGATCCTCTACAAATTAGGCGGTTTAGCTTGATCATGAAAATGTCCTGTAGGAATCTTCCTACCAGGTTGTAGATTTAAAAAGTCTGTAATAGCATATGTATATATAGAATAATAAACAAAAATAAGATGAAATTAAAAAACAAGTCACTGTTTTCAAGACGCCAATATTAAAGTGGCTGTGTAAACTCGTTGGAGGAAGAGGGAATGGGTTATCAGCACATAGACAAGAGCCCTCTCAAGGTGAACTTCATTTTGTTCCATTTCTTTCTATTTTGCACATTTGTGTTTAGGTGTATTAGTGCTTAGGGCGGTATTCAAGAACGTTAGTGAATGCTTAGTGGACCAATAGTGTGGTCCCGGTGATCTGGTGGTCTAAGGGTCCGGGGTTCAATCCTCGGTCCTGGAACAGATTTATCTGATTGTCAAACCCTTGCTTCACCTCTGGCAAGACGTGTAATAATCACAATTTGTGAATGTGTGGAATGCTAGGCCTCCACCATAGTTCGGATTCCACGTTAAATTGTAGGTCCTCCATTTCATCTTACAATCAACCTACCATTACACATGAGCGTAAGTGCGTAGCGGTAGTAAGACGTGGTGTTAATAATAATAATAATAATAATAATAATAATAATAATAATAATAATGTGGTCCCAAGTACACTATCGATTAGATTTCTTAGGTGCGTCAAGTTAAGACGTAGCCTGCCTCGCAAAATAGCTTTGAAATCTCCAAGAAGGAAACGTCGCTTACAATATTACACAAAAAGTCTAAAATAGCAAGTTTGACTCCTTATAACTTGTGAACTGCAATTATTTGACATCATTGAATCGCTATTTATACATTTGTTAAAATTAAAGTTGTGAAATAATATTTTACTATAGAATGACCTTAAAGGGACTGAAACAAAGGACGCATCAATTACTTGAATGTGGTGCGCAGAGTGGGTTAAAAAATATGATCAGGTATACGCAGACATATGAATGAGATTATGTCGGATAAGTTTGTGCGTGAATAATCTCTCGTTTAAATTTTTCATCTCAGATTTATCGGGATATTTTAAATTCGGTGTTTTCAAATTTAAGATAAAACAAACCAACGTTTCATTCATCTCTCTCTCTCTCTCTCTCTCTCACACACACACACACACACACACACACACATACACAAAACGATGAATACAACGAACTATTTTTTTGGTCGTGTAAGGAGGAGGGGAAAAAACTGATTAGATTTGTAGCAAAAGAGCCAGCGCATTCAGATAATTGTTTTATTTCTACTGACATCGCGATACAAGAATGTGACAAGGACAAAAAAATGCAGGCTGTGGAGACAAACACAAGCGGCAGACCTTTGAAAAAACCCCACCCCCAACCCCCCTAAAAAAGGAAAATAAAATAACGTTTTAAAAAAAGATAGAGAAAGTTCAAGTCTTTAGTTAATTTGATTTGGGAAAAACACGTACAAGTACAAAAAAAAGTCAAAACTTACAAAAATATATACATCACCCCATCTAACTATTCTTTCGGGTTGTACGCCTACGTATTAATTAAGCTAATGTGTTTAAGGATAAATAAAATTTAATTTAGATGATGTGTACCCTTATTCGATTGGAGTGAATGCGGGAAAAAATAGAGGAAAAAACCATCCTCAGTATAACCGACCAGGATTTGAACTCTGATCTCCCCATCTCTGGCAGTTGCGAGAGTGACGGCTTGGACTATGCGACCACAAAAGCGCAGGTGTCAAATCTTTAATTGAATCAAATATTGATATGTGAAAGCAGGAGGGGATTGGTGATGAGAGCAAGGGGCATAGAGTAATGAATATTCCAAAGAGGAACAAAACTCGTGATCGTTTCGTTGTAGTCTCTTTTTTGTTTCATCAAAATAAATCGTTGTCGTTGCGACTGTCTCGTGAGTGTGTAAATGTATGTGTGTGTGTGTGTGTCTGTGTGTGTGAACTTCTCTTTGGGTGGTTCTCACCTTATTTCACAGAGTTAATTGTAAAGTTACGCCCTGAATACCGGCAATGTGAGAGCTTGATCGGGAATAAATCATTCTTCGCCACCTCTTCCACTTTCATCCTTCCCGCGTTCAATGGTTCTAGTATTGAAAGCTAGAAGGCATAAAAACAATTTTTTTTTATATCTGTTTCAGCACCATTTTTTCACTAATTTTTTTTTTTAGAAATGAAAATGAATTACAGTAAAATTTATTATAAGATTTAATATAAAAATTTACTTCTTTTTACTAATACATTTTGGAGGTTAAGCTTAAGACTGCTTAACAAAAACTGTTTTTTATGGGGAATTTTTTAATGTCATTTACACTATTCTTGCCCGCCGTCGTGAGGCATTGTTGTCTAGTCGCTCTGCTTCACCATTGTTGTGCAACAATAACAACAAGATGGCCCCCGGTGTGTGGTCTTTTTAGGTAAACTAGCATTCATCGTTTGGACCACTGAATTTCACACCTTTTTACTTCAGGACCAACAAACTCGAGATTAAAGAAGAGGTGGTTTTTTTTGTTGATTTTTTTTTTAAAAAGAGTGAGGTTCAAAGTTCTCAATCAATGTGCTGTTGGATAATAGTTTTGTTATGTACACCTACTCATTTGTGAGGAATTAGAAAAATGTGCAGACTTTTGAGTTAAAAATACATCACGATTTTAAGATTATATAACAGTTTCAAATTAAAACAATTTTACTTGCATCAGTGGGCACTAGGAAAAAAGTATCCAACATGGTTTGCTGGTGTTAAGGAGCTCCAGGTTCGATATCTTACCGAGTATACATGATTTACAAATCTCTACTTAAATACAAATGCGGTTATATCTCCAATAAACACTACCTACCTTATTTTTAATCCATTAGAGTAGATATGCGGATATAATTAATTAGTTATGACACAATTCAAATAAAAAAATCTCAAATTTCAAAGGAAGTTAAATCTGTTTTTGGTGAAATAATTAAATAAATTGTCAACTTCAACATTTTGCTAATATCACATTCTATATTTAAGGTGGGACTGTAGGGAACAAGACCTAAGGATAGTATTTTTCCAGTGTTTATATCAACACTTTTTTTTTGTCAAAATAAATCAAATATTTCTCTAGTAGAAACATAGAGTTTATTTGTCTTCACATGGTGACATCAACAGTTGTTGAATATCTGTCAAGGGTGTCATGGAATGTATTGACAATTTTTCTCTTAATTTAAAAAGTATCTCATCTAGTGCCACCATTCTCATGGCAGATATTCAACCACTGTTGATATCACTATGCGAAGAAAATTAAACTCTATTTTTATAGGGGAGTAATATTTGATTTATTTTGGTCAAAAATATATTTTGCTATAAAAACTGCAAAAACACTGCCCTTATCTCGCGGTTCCTACGCTCCCGCCTTGATGAGTGATACCACGGATGAAACCCATGTATAATTTTGAGACAGGCCCAATAGAGTTGCCAATACTATCACTTTTTATTAACAATGTCACACGTGTATTTTCTTAGCCAAATGACCTAACTGACCAAAGTCCACTAGCTGTTAATTCATTATCATAAGAAAGTAGAGTCAATTTTATCAATAACATTTTTTCAACCAAACCAGGAATTGATTCCTGAGCCCCTATCTCAGTAATACAAAACCAACAGCGTTAAGGTGTCAGCCTTTTATTACAAAATGTCAACGTATCTTCTTATCTTTTCGTTCTTGCGCATACCTTAATTACTAAGCTACCCGCTTCGATGGCCGCGTGGTCTAACGCACTACTCTCATGTTGGACTAGACTGCCAAAGACGGGGGAATAGGGGTTTGATCCCAGTTGGGTGCACTGACGGTGGGTTTTTCTAAATGGTTTTCCACTCTTCCTCCGCGCATATGTGAGTGCACTTCTTCTAAACTAAGCCTTCTTAATTCCTAACCCATTAGTGTAATTAGTACATAAGCGTATGGCCTGAACAGGTAGTAAGACGCGGTGCTAAAATAAAAATAAAATTACTATGCTAATGTAATAGGGATGAGGAAGGTTGGACCTGACCGGGATATAAATTCGGATCTCCCCATCATCGAGAGTAGTCTCAACATTTCTTGAATATTCAACACAAGCGCTACGTAATTTGACTATAAATCTTTTTTTTTTCCCTTTTAAAAAAAGTTTCTTGTCAAATTATTTGATGCCCATGAGATATAATCAACAATAATAATAAATATTAAAATTACTATTGGTAGCAAATCAAACTAAATCTGATTGATATATTTGTATTTAACGTGCAATTTTTGAACCAAATGATTACATCACCACAGAGAATTTCTATGAGTGAGAGTAAAAGAGCCTATCAATTTTGCCAGGAAAAGTATTTTCACATACCTTACAGGTTTTTTTTTACATACCACAATTGGCATAGGACTGACAACTTTACTTCCCCTCCGAAGAAAGTTGTGCTACGGATCTTTATCACTCAAGAAAATTCTATCAACTCAGGCTGGATTCGAACCCACGAACACCGAGTCCTGAGACGAGCACTTTACCCCACAACACCCGAGATCGACTTAAACTAACAAGGGGAGGCCACGACGTTCGGATCACGGATTATCTTCAAACTTTGTACACTTATAGTAGTCCATTAGGACAACATAATGAGCAAGTAGTAAGGCGTACTACTTAGGCGTTTTCGAGAAAATCGCAAGAGAAGTTTGACGGGTCGAACATGTACCGGTGCGTTGCGACTATAAGCACGAGATGGTGGCGGTAGAGTGGTTAGCGTTCAAGCTCTGTTATCACTGGTTCGCTGGATCGAGTCCCGCTCATCTTCTTTTTTTTCAAGACTGGTCATATTCTTTCATATATAT